>QRFJ01003819.1:56227-112948 GCA_006176705.1 Cocos nucifera
TCGCACTAATCTGAAGCCCAAACTTTTTGGGCATGGAGAGGAGGGAGAGGGCCAGATGGTGGCATGGAGAAGGGAGAGGGGCAGCCTTGGGGCATGGGCTTAGATGAACTTCTTTGAAAGTTGGGCACAGACAGGGTCTTATTTATAGACTCTGCTGTGCCATGCAGTGCTTCATCCCAACCAATCAGCAATCACGTTGCTTCGTGCAAATCAGATCTAAATCTGATTGGTGGGATGAGAGACCCCTGGATTCATCCTTAGAGTGGCGCCTAAGACTGGTCAAAGTCTATAGAAGGGCCACCTAAGTTTGGAATCCAAGAAGCAACCTGGAGTCCCATCTGTATGGGACTCCAACATCCCTATCCATGGGCGCACGCCATCCTAGGCGTGCGCCCCCTTCTTGCCAATTTTTAGAGGGGGACAAGCCCCCATCTGCTCTCCAATAAGTGCATGACACATGGGTCAGAAAGTCCAAAGGGTCAAAGGTCAACATTTGACCAAGTCAAAGATAAGAATTAGCAGGTGATGAAAAATGGCAGGTTGTCTCAAATTTATCTCATAAATTAAGACAATCCTTTTCTGACTTGGACAAGCTCCAGTCAGACCAGGTAAAGGCCTCTGAGTTGAGCACAAACTCCTTTGGCTCAGTCAGGACAACTTTTAATGATAGAAAAAGAAGAATGTTAGGTTCAATCGTGCTAGCACGATTTTTTGAACCTAATTGAATCTCATTCAAATCAATTGAACTGGGTTAGTTCAATTGATGATCATCCAGATCCAAACCCTTGTTTGTGTGATCCAGTTAGGTTCAGTTCTATATGGTAATGGGATATGTCATGATCTCTATCATCGACATCATCGAAACTCCTTTCGATGGATCAGAACTCTTCTGATTCAGACAACTAGAATGATCGATCATCTAAATCATTCTAATTGCTCCCAAAATCCACCAGTGACACCTAGCAGTATATGGTGGCAACCCATCAGAAACTGAATGTGAACCTCTTGGTGCAGCTACTTGTGTGATTAAGTTCTTCTATCTTGAGCCCCGATCAGATTAGGGTTAAGGTGAACTCGTCAAACCCTAATTTCTATCATATGATTTAATCATTCGATTCAAGTCCGATGTGAAAACCTTAATAGAAACTCTTTCTATTATTTCACACTCTACCATGGCCATGGGCTTATGGACTTGATTCTCATGATCATCATAGGGCTGCTCCTCATCCACCGAGGTAGATAGATTCCATCTTGGTGCAATCCAATTCCTACAATGAACATGCTATAGCCAACATACACCTCAGGGTTTTGAATGGCTAGGAGATCGAGTCATGGTGTAGTCAAACTATAACACCCTCAAGGTGAACTGCCGATGCACCTCAGGTCAAAGAACCAGACACACCACTACAGCATCGAGTCAGTCATCGACGAGAAGGTAGACTTCCTTATGACTACTCGAGGTGGTCACGCTCAGTGCCCTCATTCTCTAACGAGTACCTATACTCTCGCTCTGGTGTCTCACACCATAGACTCAAGACTCATCTACTATAAAGAAGCGATTGTACACTAACCTTCTGGATCAATCACCATCCTCATGATGATCCTACGGTCAGGAGCATTTTATGAGTTAATAATGAAAATTCATGTCTTAAATTTTCAACTCTTGAAAATATGAATTATCATTACCATTAACTCAAAGGATGTATCACAGACACTAAATACATATATGTGATAGAAAATAATCTATTTTATTATTTATAGTTAAAATTATAATTTTGCCCTTAGAAGTGTATTACAGGTGTCAGTCAATTCTGGCTTCTAGGGCACACATATCTAACAAACTTTCAGTTGACCTAAAGCCAATTGGCTACAAATTTAAGTCCCATCTTCTCAAGATGGGCTTCGATCTTCTGCTGGCCCAATGTCTTTGTAAGCGGGTCTGCCACATTGTCTGCAGAGTCGACTCTCTTGACCTCGACGTAACCCTTCTCGAGGTAATCGCAGATGAGGTGGTATTACCGCTCGATGTGCTTGGACTTTTGGTGAGACCTCGGCTCCTTAGCAAGAGCTATGGCACCATTGTTGTCGCAGTACAGAGGATTGGCTGATGGCATCACTCCAATCTCCGCGGCAAACTTCTTATACTAGAATGCCTCCTTCGCAGCTTCTGACATATCGATATATTCTGCTTCCATGGTGAAATCTGCTATCACTGTCTGTTTGAAACTTTTTCAACTGACAGCTCCACCATTGCACAAAAATAGACTCCCAGATGTCGACTTTCGATCATCTATATCAGACATAAAGTCCAAGTCTGTATACCCTTGGACTTGGAGTTCTCCATTACCAAAGATCCAATAACATATCCTTAGTTCTTCTCAAGTACTTAAGGATACATTTCACAGAAGTCCAGTGTTCTTCACCTGGATTCGACTGATATCTGCTCGTGACACTCATGGCATGTGCTATATCAGGTCATGTACATAACATGGCATACATGAGGCTCCCTATTGCTGAAGCATAAGGGATCTTGCTCATGCGTTCTATTTCCTCAGGTGTGCTAGGGCACATCTTCTTGGAAAGATGAATGCCATGCCTGAAGGGTACTAAACCCCTCTTAGAGTTTTCCATACTAAACCTCTTTAGTACTTCCTCTATGTACATCTTCTGTGAAAGTCCTAGCATCCTATTCGGTCTATCTCTATAGACCTTAATTCCTAGAATAAAGGATGCTTCTCCTAGGTCTTTCATGGAGAATTCTTTAGATAACCATATTTTAACTGTGGTCAACATGGGAATATCATTTTCCCGATAAGGAGGATGTCATCCACGTACAATACGAGGAAGACAACAGCGCTCCCACTGACCTTTTTGAAGACACATGGCTCCTCTTCATTTTTGATGAAATCCAAATATTTTGATCACATCATTAAAATGAGTGTTCCAGCTCCGAGATGCTTGCTTAAGTCCATATATGGACCTTTGCAGCTTGCAAATCCTTGTGATCATCATCACTGGATGTGAAACCTAGCAGCTGTTCCATATAGATATCTTCCTCAAGATATCCATTTAAGAATGCCATTTTCACGTCCATTTGCCATATTTCATAATTGAAATAGGCTGCAAAGCAAGCAATGTACGAATGGATTTTAGCATAGCTACTGACGAAAAGGTATCCTGATAGTCAATGCCTTCGCATTGACTATAACCTTTTTGCCACTAATCTAGCCTTGAATGTCTCCACATTCCCATCTGCACCAATCTTTCTCTTGAAGATCCATTTACACCCAATAGGTACTATACCTTCTGGTGGATCTACCAAGGTCCAGACTTGGTTTGAGTGCATCGAGTCAATTTCTGACTTCATTGCCTCTAACCATTTCTCGGAGTCGATATCTGATATCGTCCTCATTATAGGTTTTGGGATCATCACCATGAACCCCATTACCTATGAGGAACATTTTCTCTACATCCTCTGAAATAGTACCTAAGTACCTTTCAGGGGGACGAAAAATCCTTTTCGATCTATGAGGTGGAGGAGGTAGTGTATGGATTGGCTTAACCTGATTTGGTTCCATTTGGTCCTTAGCTCGTTGCTCTTGTGAGACTTTCTCATCGAGCTTGATCTGCTTTCCAATGCCGCTATCTTGAATAAACTATTTTTCAAGAAAGATGGCATGTCGACTCACAATCACATTGTGATCTTCTGGAATGTAGAAATAATATCCTAATGACTCTTTAGGATATCCTATGAATCGAGCTCTAAAGGACCTAAAGTCTAACTTGTCCGCTTGTTGTCTTTTGACATGAGCCGGACAATCCCAAATTCTGAGATGACTCAGACTTGGTTTCTTACCATGCCATATCTCATACGGTGTGGTAGGAACGATTTTAGAAGAAACCCTATTCAGTAGGTAAATTGCAGTTAACAAATAATATCCCCAAAGAAAATCAGGAAGGTCTGTGAAGCTCATCATGGATCGAACCATATCTAATAGGATCCGATTCCTCCATTCTGAAACCCCGTTGAGTTGAGGTATTCCTGGTGGAGTCCATTGAGAGACTATGCCATTTTCTTTGAGATAGTCTAAAAATTTCCCGACTAAGGTATTCACCTCCTCGATCTGATCGAAGAACCTTAATGGGTTTTTCAATTTGCTTTTCTACTTCATGTCTGAATTCTTTGAACTTTTCAAAAGCTTCAGACTTGTGTCTCATAAGATACACATACCCATACCTAGATAAATCATCGATAAAGGTTATGAAGTAGACAAAGTTGCCTCTAGCCGGCACATCAAATGGGCCGCACACATCTGTATGTACTAGGGCAAGAAGATCCGTGGCCCTTTCCCCATGTCCTACAAAAGGGAGCTTAGTCATTTTGCCATGAAGATAGTATTCACAAATTGGATATGACTCGAAAGTCAATGGACTCAATAGCCTGATTTTCTCCAATTTGTTAACCCTATCTTCTGCTATATGACCTAATCTTAGGTGCCATAGATACCTATCATTAGGACTATCCCTAGGACGTTTTGATTTTATGGCATTCACATTTTGCTCAAAGTTAAAAATAGATACATCAACATGTAACTGATAAAGACCATTAATAAGGAAAACCATTTGCAATTTTATTTCTTTCATAAAGAATGTTACAATGGTCCTTAAGAAAACTAATTACATAGCCTTCTAATGCAAGGCAAGAAACAGAAATCAAATTCCTGCTTGCTGCAGGCACATAATAACAGTCTTTTAATACTAAGTCTAAACCAGATGGTAGTCGAAGAGGGTATGTTCCCATGGCCACGGCAGCAACTCTTGCTCCATTTTCGATGCAGGATCATCTCACCATCCCTCAGCCTCCTGCTATCCTCAAGACCCTGCATAGAAGTGCACAAGTGAGCACTAGAACCAGAGTCAAGCACCCAACTGGATGCAGAAGAAATCGTAAGGTTAGACTCAATAACGAGCATACCTCCAGAAGGACCTGCCTCCTTCTTCTTTAGGGTGGCCAGGTAAGTAGGGCAGTTCCACTTCCAGTGGCCGTCATTGTTGCAATGGAAAATACTTTCCTTTGTCAGCGGCCTTCTTCTTCAGCTCTGTCTTTTTCTTCTTTCCTCCTTCCACCTTCTGCTTTTTCACAGACTTCTTCTTCTTTCCAAAAGACTTTCTCTTGGAAGAAGTCCATTCCATAGCAAGTACTGAGCCTTTAGAATCTTTCATAGAAAGCTCAGCGGTAACCAGCATATTCATAAGTTCGGCCAAGGAATTTTGAAGTTTATGCATATGGTAGTTCATGATGAACTGCCCATATGCATCAGTCAAGGATTGCAGAATTATATCATTCTGTAGATCCAAGTCCAACCTCACTCCGAGCTTCTCAAGCTCTTCCAAGTCCTTGATCATCATCAGACAATGATCTTGGACTGACTGCCCATCATGCGCATCTTAGCCTTGAATAGTCATTTAGTGACTTGATACTTGGCTGCGCGACTCTGTTCACCAAACATCTCCTATAGGTGAGCCAACATTTGGCGAGCAGTTCCTGATATCTTCATGTTGGTGCTGAAGCTCATCAGACATCGAGCCCAACATGTAGTATCTGGCCTTATTATCTTCGTCAGTCCACTTATCCAGAGACGCTCTCTATTCAGTGGATGGACGAGCTGGTAAGGTGGGAGGGTCCTGGTCCAATACATGAGTTAACTTCTCAAAACCCAAAATAATTTTAAAGTTTTAGAGCCAATCCTTGTAATTTGGTCCGGTCAGTCTATGGGTGTCCAGGATTCGTGCTAGTGGGTTGGATGCAGACATTTTCCTATAGAGAGTCAAAGTTTCTAGTTAGATATTGTAATTAAGACTTAACCAATTTATTTAGAAATTTTATTTTTAAACAAATTAGCTCCCACTATTTTTTTGGATCCCTACACTCCCTCTGTAGAGATGCAAAAATCTCCATGATTACTGATTTCTAGTGGGTGGTGCGGTCCCACCGACTTACTCATCACCTCACCTAACAGTTATTGGTGATGGGTTAGCCAATGAGTGAACAACTCTTGTTCAATGATTCTCTAATCATGGTGCACCCAAACTTGGTCTCTAATTCATGAATCTCACCATGTTCGAAATATTGATCCACTCCTTAGTTAAGTCAGACCCACCATTTGCACAGATTGGATTCCTAATTGAGTCTCTCACCATATCCAAAATATTGAGCCCAATTCATCCTCCAGCCGTAGCATCCAATGCCTAATAGACATGGTTGCATCTTTTCGATGCAACTGAGCCACTGTAACCATCGAGAACAATCAACCCCGGAAAGGGCCCGCACATCTACAATGGTGGAAGACCTTAGACTTAATCTTTTCTTAGGAAGATTTGATTTAGGTCTCATTAAACTAGACTTGACATAGTCATAACCATTATGACTAACCTAGTGGCATGGGTTAGCTCGGATTATTGACCACCTCAGATCAGAACTGAGTCAACAAATATGGCCAGGTAAGTGAGACCGGTGGAAGGGATATGCCATTAACTCGATAAGAATGCATTCGAGTCGAGTAGCTCCAATTAAAAATCAGTCGGTCGTATCTGCCAAACTTACCTTAGACACCAAATTGTTGAGACAGAACCAATTGGGTTAGCCTACAATCCAGACTCTAACCACTGAGCCTAATTAGGTCTTAGCTTGATCGATCACATTCGTGACTCGATCTTGACCCAGACTTAATCCTATTAGGCTGGTCAATTTAAGCATTATTGATCCCATCTAACCAACTCTTGATTCGGTTTGATCAACCGCTAGACCTAATTGAGCTACCCAAGCCCGAACCCAGATTTATGAATATGTCTTAGATCTAAAATTCTCAATTTTAGATCTAATTGATATTTCATAAACTTAATTCTTAATTAAGTTAGGGTTCATAAACAAAACATGTAAATAAGATCCTAGGGTTTCAGGATCTAGGGTTTTGCAGAAAGTAAGTTTTTAATTTCTGATTAAGGACGAATGCGCAGCACCCCTACACATCATAAGAACACCCCATCGAATGGGAGGAGAGGGTCTTTAAGCCCTACTTTGTTCTTATGACCGGACGGCCAAGGGGAATGCCTTAATCAGAAATACAACTAATCTACAAAAATAAATTAGATCTAAGCATATATCTCATATAAAAAATTAGATCTAATTAAAACATATTTTGTATATATCACATATATCATGCATGCATATTTTTAGATCTAAATTATCTCATAATTATCTAAAAAATTAAATTTAAATTCGATCATATCAAATAAAATTTAATCTAGACCTATTTGCAGAACTATTCTACAACTAGTCTAAACATGCAACTATCATATCTCATATGAATAATTAATTTTATTTTATTTTCTATTTTTAGATCTAATTATAACATTTATAATATCAAAAAATAGAAAATAAATAGATCTAAAAATTACTTTTAATCAAATAAAAATTATGATCAAACTAGACTACACATAGAATAATTCTATTCCTAGTCTAGTTATGTATCTCATACATATTAGATCTAAATTAATTTATTTTAATTTTTTAATTTTTTGATTTCAAATTTAATCATATCTCATGTGACATCTAAAATTATTAATTAATTAAATTAAATTAGACCTAAAAAAAAATTTTATAAGAACCTAGCTCTGATACAAGTTGAAGGGAAATCCTGATTTTCAGGGGTCAAGTTCGTTCAGATCTGATTGGATCGAGAGGCATATTTCAAAAATTTTTCTTTCATATCTAGATCAGATCTGACACTTTTTAAATCTAATTTATAAATTTATAATTAAAAAAATAAAACTAAATTAATTCTAAATTAATTTTTACCTTGATCTTGGGTAATCTGATTACCCGTTGATGATCCTGCGGAAGCTCTGAGGTTCTGGATCTAGCCACGCAAGCGCCTGGCCTCTACCGGTATCCACTCAGGCTAGATCTGGAGATCTTCTCCTTCTCTTTCTTTTCTTCAAAAATTAAATCTAGATCTGATTCGGAGGATCTTCAAGACTTCTTCTGAAGATCACCCGTCGTCTCTGTAGCAGTGCTACCTTCTTTCTTTTTCGTCAGCCTTTCCTTGCTTGACTTGCACTAATCAAAAGAACCCAACTTTCTTGGGCATGGAGAGGAGCGAGAGGGTCAGATGGTGGCATGAAGAAGGGAGAGGGGCAGCCTTGGGGTGTGGGCTTAGATGAACTTCTTTGAAAGTGGGCGCAGACAAGGTCTATTTATAGACTCGACTGCGCCATGCAGTGCAGCATCACCCCGGCCAATCGTGTTGCTTCATTCAATCAGATCTAAATCTAATTGGTAGGATTAGAGACCCATGGATTCATCCTAAGATGGTGCCTAAGACTGGTCAAAGTCTATAGATGAGGATCACCTAGTTTGAATCCAACAAGCAATCTGGAGTCCATCTGTATGGGACTCCAGCGTCCCTATCCATTGGTGCATGCCATCCTAGGTGTGCGCCCCTTTCTTTCCAATTTTCAGAGAGAAGACAAGCTCCTATCTACTCTCCAATAAGTGTATGACACATGGACAGATGTCCAAGAGTCAAAGGTCAATGTTTGACCAAGTCAAAGTATAAGAATTAGCAGGCAACAAAAAATGGCAGGTATTGTCTCAAATTTATCTCATAAATTAAGACAACCCTTTTCTAACTTGGACAAGCTCCAGTCAGATCAGGTAAAGGTATCTGAGTGAGCACAAACTCATTTGGCTCAGTCGAGATAACTTTTAAGATAGAAAAAGGAGAATATTAGGCTCAATCGTGTGCTAGCACGATTTCCTTGAACCTAATTGAATCTTATTCAAATCAATTGAACTAGGTTAGTCCAATTGATGATATCCAGATCCAAACTCTTGTTTGTGTGATCTAATTAGGTTCAGTTCTGTATAGTAATGGGACATGTCATGATCTCCATCATCGATATCATCAAAACTTCTTTCAATGGATCAGAACTCTTTTGATTCAGACAACTTAGAATGATCGATCATCTAAATCATTCTAATTGCTCCCAAAATCCACCAGTGACACCTAGCAGTATATGGTGGCAACCCATCAAAATTAAAAATGAACCTCTCGATGCAGCTACTTGTGTGACTAAGTTCTTCTATCTTGAGCCCCGATCAGATTAGGGTCAAGGTGAACTCGTCAAATCCTAATTTCTATCATACGATTTAATCATTCGATTCAAGTTCAATGTGAAAACCTTAATAGAAACTCTTTCTATTATTTCACACTCTCTACCATGGCCATGGGCTTATGGATTTGATTCTCATGATCATCATAGGGTTACTTCTCATCCACCGAGGTA
Source organism: Cocos nucifera (assembly GCA_006176705.1). NCBI lineage: Eukaryota > Viridiplantae > Streptophyta > Magnoliopsida > Arecales > Arecaceae > Cocos > Cocos nucifera. Next base: position 65,576 of record QRFJ01003819.1, read on the forward strand.
GATAGATTCCATGTTGGTGCAATCTAATTTCTACAATGAACATGCTATAGCCAACATACACCTCAGGATTTCGAATGGCTAGGAGATCGAGTCATGGTGTAGTCAAACTATAACACCCTCAAGGTGAGCTGTCGATGCACCTTAGGTCAGAGAACCAGACACACCACTGCAGCATCAAGTCAGTCATCGACGAAAAGGTAGTCTTTCTTATGACTACTCGAGGTGGTCACGCTCAATGCCCTCATTCTCTAATGAGTATCTATACTCTCACTCCAATGTCTCCACACCATCGACTCAAGACTCATCTACTATAAAGAAGCAATTGTACACTAACCTTCCAGATCAATCATCATCCTCATGATGATCCTACAGTCAAGAGCATTTTATGAGTTAATAATAAAAATTCTTGTCTTAAATTTTCAACTCTTGAAAATAAGAATTATCATTATCATTAACTCAAAGGATGTATCAAAGATACTAAATACACATATGTGATAGAAAATAACCCATTTTATTATTTATAGTCAAAATTATAATTTTGCCCTTAGAAGTGTATTACAAGTGTCAGCCAATTCTGGCTTCTAGGACACACATATCTAACAGATTATAGGAAATTGAATGCGACAATAAGGAAAGATCATTTTTCTTTATCATTTATTGATCAAATATTGGAAAAATTAGTCGGACAAGAGTTCTACTATTTTCTTGATGGATACTCCGGCTATAAGCAGATCCCCATAGCCCCTGAAGACCAAAAAAAGACTACATTTACCTATCTATTTGGAACCTTAGCCTATAGGCGCATGTCCTTTGGGTTATGCAATGCATCAGCAACCTTCCAAAGATGTATGATTAGTATTTTTTTTTTATATGGTTAAACGATTTCTCAAAATTTTCATAGATGACTTTTCTATCTTGGGCCCTACCTTCTCTGAATGTTTAGATCATTTGAGACATGTCTTAGAAAGATGTAACGAGAAGCACTTAGTTCTTAATTGGGAAAATGCCAATTCATGGTTAGAGAGGGCATAGTTCTTGGCCACGTAGTTTCACAAAAGAAAATTGAAGTAGACAAGGCCAAAGTAGACTTGATTGCGAGTCTTCTACCACCCAAATCTATTAAGAAAATTCATTCATTTTTAGGACATGCTGGATTCTATAGAAGGTTCATAGGAAATTTTAGCAAAGTGGCTCGCTCGTTGACCAACTTGTTAGCAAAGAAAATAAAATTTGAGTTTACTCTCGAGTGCCTTGAATCTTTTGAGTTTCTTAAAAAGGCACTTATTTTAGCTTCCATTATTCATCCACCTATCTGGACTGTACCCTTTGAACTTATGTGTGATGCATCTGATCATACTGTAGGTGTAGCTTTAGGTCAAAGAATTGATAAGCTGCATAGAGTTATTTACTATGCTAGTAAAACTTTAAATGATGCACAGCTTAATTACACTACCACTGAAAAGGAGTTTCTAGCCATTGTCTTTGCCCTTGAAAAATTCAAGTCCTATTTGGTTGGATCCCACACCATTGTGTATACTGACCACTCAGCCATTAGACATTTCTTAGCAAAGAAAGATGCCAAGGTGCACTTAATTCAATGGATCTTGCTCCTTCAAGAACTTGACCTAGAAATCAAAGACAAGAAAGGAACAAAGAATGCAGTAGCTGATCACTTGTCCCAAATCTTTGTCGCACCATCTAGTGAACCACCTATTAATAAATTTTTTGCTGATGAACAACTCATGTCCGTGTCCACTGAACCATGGTATGCTATTATTGTCAACTATTTAGCCATTGGTAAAGTTTCTTCCCACTGGACCACTAAGGACAAGTACAAATTCTTCACCCAAGTAAAGTATTTCATTTGGGATGACCCATATCTGTTCAAATATTATCCTGATCAGATCATTAGGAGGTGTGTCCTGGACAATGAGGTTAGAAGTATTTTATCTTTTTGTCATGATCAAGCATGTAGTAGTCACTTCGCATCCAAAAAGACGGCTGCAAAAGTCCTCCAATGTAAATTTTATTGGCCCAATTTATTTAGAGATGCTCATGAGTACTGTAGAAGTTGTGCTTGGTGCTAACAAATGGGTCGAATCACCAAGAGAAACATGGTGAATCTTGGTGGTTGAAATTTTTGATGTTTGGGGGATTGATTTCATAGGACTATTTCCAAACTTCTTTAAAAATGAATATATTTTAGTAGCTATTGATTACATCTCTAAGTAGGTAGAAGCTATTCCTTGTAGATCAACAGATAGCAAAGTGGTCATTAAATTCCTCAAAGAAAATATCCTCTCCCATTTTGGTACACCTAGAGCAATCATTAGTGATCGGAGGACACATTTTTGCAATCGATCCTTTGCTTTTTTAATGAAAAAATATAATGTCACCCATAAGTTGGCCACACTGTATCATCCTTAAACTAATGGGAAAGTAGAAGTATCCAACAGACGAATCAAACAGATCCTGGAGAAAATTATTAATGCCAATAGAAAGGATTGATCCTTGAAACTAGTAGATGCACTCTGGGCATACCGCACTGCCTTTAAGACCAACCTAGGAATGTCTCCTTATAGAATTATGTTTGGAAAATCTTGTTACTTGCCTGTTGAGCTAGAACACAAAGCCATGTGGGCCATCAAAAAATTAAATATGGACTTGGACGCAGTCGAAAACTATAAAAAGCTTTAGATTAATGAATTAGAAGAACTTGGAAATGAAGCTTATGAAAATGCCAGGGTATTCAAGGAATGAACAAAAGTTGCTTAAGTAAGCAATGATATTCATGTCAAAAATTGGGCAATGTTAAAAAAAAAAAAAATCATACAGCCAAGTTCCAACCCATAGCTTGTTTGACTCGAGTCAGTAAGCTCGAGGGGTGTTTTATACCTAATGCCCTAAAGCCAAATGATTTGGAAGTCATTGGCCTAACACTAGCTACAAGAGTTAAATAGAAAGCTTAAGTGGTTAAGACATTGCATGGACTATATCAAAAAAAGGAAAAATGATGAAGGAATGAATGTGTGAATGCAAAACCACTAGCCCATCTTAGAGTTAGACGATCCAAGGATAAAGGTAGGAGGGCGTTTAAAAAAAGCTTTTATAAATTTTATATTCTTTTCTCAACTATTCTATCGGATAGCCTTAATATCACAATGACATGCTTTGATCATTTTCTAGGTGGATATCATTTATTTCCAAAATTAGTCGAAGAAAGTTGGTATTCTATATCAATATTTTTTTTACTTGAGGATGAGTAAAGTTCAAGTTGGGGAGTATGATGAATATATTAATTATAATATAAAAAATATTAAAATCTATATTATTTATTTTTTTTATTTGATATTTTTTATAATTTTTTTAAAAATAATTGATTATGCAGACTTGTTCATAAACTAATCAGTAACGGCCATCCAACACATGTAGTGAAGTTCGAGTTCAAATTCAGACTTGTTCCATGCACGACATGCAAAGATATAAAGATGCATGGTTGGGAGCCAATGAATAAAAAAAATAGAAAAAGGAAAAAAGAAAAAGAGGAAAGGCTGACACATTGTTTGGAGGGACTTTTTGTGGGATTTGACTTTTGGAGCGAGCCCGTGCAAAGAATTTGAAGGCAATAAAGTTTTGCCATTTTGGTGAAGCTGCATTTGATTTGATGGAGGATGTGGATGTGTGTGCAAGTAACACAGGAGGCCGGTTCCACGTGAGGCTATGGGAAGAGACCATGGACATGCACGGAATGCGAGGCTAACATGAGTGAAAGCACACAGAACATAGAAAAGGAAGAAATGAAGGGAAAAAAATATATTTTTAGATTTTTTCTTTTAGATTTTAAACCTTTTCTTGCCTTATCTTTCCTTTCTTCTTTCATCCCATCCATCCAAGCCTTTTTATCATTTAATCTCATTCATCCATTCTTTCAAGATACATCTTTTCATTAGTCCCACGTTTGAAAAATACAAAATCCTCCTTCCTCTTGACACCTATAAGTAAAGCTCAGTACCACTACCTGAGGAATTTATCTCTCTATACCACAACTCTTGTAGGAGCCCATGTGATAGGCGGGAATACCTACCCATAAAATTTTTATCCATCTTTTTTCTACTTTTTTCCATCCTTCCAACATATGAGAAGGAGAGTTAGCCAGGGAAAAGTTAGCCAAGAGAGATATTTATGTTTTTATTTTCTTGTTTCAACTCTAAGCCCTATTAATGGCTTGGGAGTTAAAAATCTTCTCTTTGTATTAAGAAGTTTTATCAGCAATAAAAAAAATTAGTTTCTTTTCTCTTCAATTTAATTTTTATTTATAGCAAATAAGATAGTTTAAATTCCTGCAATTTAACTCTTGCAATTTTTAATTTTAGTACTAGGTTAGTTTATTTTTCTTACTAAGCATTAGAATAGTTTATTTCTGCAAATCTTCAATTTCTGTAATTTAAATTCCAGCAAGTAGTATAGAATTTAATTTTAATTAATTTTAAAACTTTGATTTAAATTATGTCTAGCTAAGCAAATCCTCTGGAATTTGCAATGAAGCCAAACCATGATTAGAAGCTCTTCTTTGGATTTTTTCTTGGTTTTTATCTTTCTAATTCTTCTTCCTTCAAGCTTTTTGCCAAGAGACTTAATAGACTATCATTGGGTTTCAATCCCTTTATAGCTTATGCTTGATTCGGTGCAAGATTGGTAATAGGTAGAAGGCCTAAATCTTTTTAAATCCTTTTCTTCTTCCTTATGAAAAACTTTGATGGATTATTGTTGGGTCAGATCTCCTTCATAATCTATACTTGGGTAACATAAGAGAAGCAATTAAAAGGAAAGTTTCTTAATTAGGGTAAATGCTTGTCCATGCATTACACCTTAATCAAGGGATATCATAAGAGAAATCTTAGAAAAGCTCTCTAAATCATTGATCTAGTGGATTCAAAAGCCCTAGATCTTTAAATTATTATTTTTTATAATTAATTTACTATTTAGTAGTAAGTAACAATTACTTTCAAACTCTTTGTTAAAGCTCGCCCGAGCAAGATTTGAACACAATTCACACATAATTCCTCGTGGGATCGACTCATACTCGTCGGACGTGTTACATTGCACACCATGCGCTTATGATTAATTTAAGATATATCAAGTCTAGTCTGACTGAAACTTGTTCAAATTAGAAAAGTCTTATCCTAACCTAATCTAGGCTTGTCCTAATCCATTGGATGGAACAGGACAAGACCTACTAATTTCTATAACTATATGGACAAGACTTATCCAAAAACTCTATAGGAATTTATGTTGATCTGACTGGACCTTGTCCTGACCTAATCAAGACTTATCCTAAACCCCATAAGATGAAAAAAAGATAAGGATTGTCTTTTCCAGATTAAGGCTTGTCCTAAAATCATGAGATGAATTTTGGACAAGCCTCTTCCAAAAATTCTAGATGAATTTTTCTTGATCTGACTGGACCGTGTCCTGGTCTGATCAAAATTTATTCTAACTTGATTAGGACTTGACATAAATCTATTAGATGGGACTTAAAAAGATTTTATCTTAATCCCATAAGATGTGAACAAGACAAAGATCAAATGTTAACCCAGTATGTAGGAAAAAAGAGATATGGTGTTAACCCCCTAGAATTTATCTGAGGGCATACGTCCATATGGGATTTACATGAGGAATAAGGGTTGCACTCCCCCTTGGCCGTGCACCCTATATCGATAGGGTGGAGGTGTTCCATTCAAATGGGATTTGAATGGATCAAACATACTTGATGAGATCAAACATCTAGGAGATAAGTTGCTTACACCATCCAAACATTATCTTCCCATCTCCATGCCATTTTCACTAAATTTTATGTGAAAAAATTACAAAAATAAGAGGGTGGGGTGTGGAGATCAGTTAAGGAGTCCTTCTGCATGTTAAACTTTGACATATTCAAAGTTATATGCGAACGGACTCTTGATTAGGTCTATAAATAGGGCCCTGCATAGGCTATTGTGAATAGAAAATTCTTTATGGCGAAGCCTTGCCCAAATCTCCATCTCCATGCCTTCCTCATCTGATCCTCTCCCTCTTCTTCATGCCTAAGAGTTGGGAAAAACCTGCGAGCATAGATCAAGTCCTGTTGGCGCAAAGATCAGCAAGAGATGATGATGTTCGTGAGATAAATGCATAGCCTTCAGAGTTCATTTTGAATGCTCTATAGGAAGACATCAGATCTGATCCTTGGAGATTAGATCCAGAAGGAGGAGACTTTCAAATTTGACTAGAGTAGATACTGATAGAGGTTGAGCGCGTGCGCGGCTCAATCAGAACTATGGATCAGTCATCAGATCATCACAATGAGTAAATGATTTACCCGATTAGGTGATAATTATTATCACTATTTTTATTTTTATTTTACTTTTAATTTTATATTATTCTAATTAAATTTGAGAACTCTCAGATCTAATTAAATCATAAAAAAATTTTAAAAATTATTCTGCTGCAAATCTGATTCGATCAGATGCATCCTCTGGTAGGAAAACTCGATTTTTTCTTCAACTGGTATCAGAGCCAGATTGCTGCTTTTAGATCTATTTTTAGATTGATCTAAAATTATTTTTTATGATCTGATTATTTAATTTTCAGATGTTACATAGGATGTAATCAGATCTGAAATCAAAAATTGCATGTTTTAAATATATATGTTTGACATAAACAATGCATGTTCTAGTCTAGATTTGCTGTTCTATATCATGATAGTTTTCAAATATATTTTAGATTAGATCTAATTTAATTTTTATGATTTGATCATTTAAGTTTTAGATGTTATGTTTGATGTAATCAGATCTAAAATATAAGATCTAGTTTAAAATTTTGATATATATGATATAGGCAACATATGTCTAGACTAGATCTCTAGTTTAATCTCATAGTCTAGATCAAAAATTTTATGAAATATTCATTTAATTTTCTAAAGATTATGTGATTAGATTAGTTAAATTTTAGATATTATATATGATATAATTAGATCTGAAAGCATAAGATGTATTTAAAAATTTTATATGTATGATATATGCAATGCATGTCTAGACTAGTTCCATAGATCTATGCCATAAGTTGTCTAGATTAAATTTTTTTTATGATGAGATCATTTAAAATTTTATTTTTAGATATTATATCAGATGTAATTAGATCTAAAATATAAATTTAAATATTAAATTTGATACATGAGATGTATGCAAAACATGTATAGATTAGATCTTAAATCGTGTAACAATTATATGGTTTAGATCTAACAGTTTTGTAGCATAGTTCATATTTTTGATTAAAGCATTTTCCTTGGCCATTTGATCATAAGAGTAAGAAGGGTTTAAAGGCCCTCTCTTTTCATTTGATGGGGTGCTCTTATGGCATGTAGGGGTGCTTCGCATTTGCCCTTAATCAAAAATCAAAAATTTATTTTTCTACAAAATCCTAGATCCTGAAATTCTAGAATTTTTTGATACATGTTTTGTTATTGAACCCTTGGACTTAATTAAGAATTAAGTTTATGAAAATAATTAGATCTAAAATTATTAATTTTTAGATCTAAGACACCTTCATAAATCATGGGTTAGGGTGTAGGTAGCTCAATTAGGTCTAGTAGTTGATCAAACCAAATCAAGAGTTGGTTAGATAGGATCAAGAGTACTTAGAATTGATCAGCCTAATAGGATTAAGTCTGGATCAAGGTCGACTCACAGTCATATGTGGTCAATCAAGTTATGACCTAATTTGGCTCCACAGTTCAAGCCTAGATTGTAAGCTAACCCGATCAGTTCTGGTCAGACAAGTTGGTGTCTAAGGTAAGTATAGCAAATATGATCAGTGATCTTTAATTAGAAGCTACTCAATCTGAATGTATTCACGGTGAGATTCCTCCCATTGATCTCACTTATCTGGTCGATTGAGTTGACCCAGTTCTGGTTTGAGGTAGCTAATGATTCAAGCTAACCCATGCTACTAGGTTAGTCATAAATGTTATAACTAGTTGAGTCTAAGAGACCAAATCAAATCTTCCTAAGAAAATATCAAGTCCTAGGTCTTCCACCATTGTAGATGTGCAGGCCCTTCCTAGGGTTAATTATTTTTGGCTAGATACAGTGGTTCAGTTGCACTAGGAAGATGCAACCATATCTATTAAGCATTGGATGCTACAGGTTAGAGGATGGATTGGACTCAATATTTTGGATATGGTGAGGGACCCAATCAAAAATCCAATTTATGCAAATGATGGGTTTGACTTAACTAAGGAGTGGAGCAATATTCTGGGCACAGTGTGCTTCACAAATTAGAGATCAAATTTGGGTGCACCATATTTAGAGAAACATTAGACAAGAGTTGTCCACTCATCGATTGACCCATCACCAATAATTATTAGGTGAGGTGGTGAGCCAATCAGTGGGACTGCACCACCTACTAGAAATCAATGATCATAGAGATTTTTGCATCTCTGCCAAGAGAGTGTAGGAATCTGAGAAAATAGTGGGAGCTTAATTTATTTAAAAATGAACACCCTAAATAAATTAGTTGAGTCAAATTACAAGTCTAACTAGAAACTTTGACTCTTTATAGGAAAATATCTGCATCAAAACCCCTAGCCCGAATCCTAGATACCCATAAGTTGACCAAACCAATTTACAAGGATTGGCTAAGAAACTTCAAAATTATTTTGGATTCGAAAAGGTTGACCTATGTATTGGACCAGGACCTCTCCTTTACCAGTCGGTCCGACTGCTAATCAGAGAACGTCTCATGAGAAGTGGTCTGATAATTATAACAAAGTAAGGTGCCACATATTGGGCTCAATGTCAGATGAATTGCAGCACCAACATGAAGACATCAGGACTGCTCGCCAAACATTGGTGCACCTACAAGAGTTGTTTGGTGAATAGAGTTGCGTAATGCGTTATCAAGTCTCCAAGAGATTTTTTAAGATGCAAATGCATGATGGACAATTGGTCCAAGATTATTGCTTGGCAATGATCAAGGACCTAAAGAGCTTGAGAAGCTTAGAGTCTTTATGGACAAGGTACTGCAGATTGATGTAATCCTGCAGTCCTTGATTGATTCATATGGATAGTTCATTATGAACTTCCATATGAATAAGCTCCAATGCACCTTAGCTAAGTTAATAAACATGCTGGTTACTATTGAGCAAACTTTGAAGGATTCAAAGGACTCAGTTATGGCTATGGAGCAGACTTCTTCCAAGAGAAAGTCTTTGGAAAGGAGAAGAATTCTGCGAAGAAGCAAAAAAATAGAAGGAAAAAAGAAAGGCAAGCCGAAGAAGAAGGCCATGGAAAAAGAAAAGTATTTTCACTGCAACTCCAATGGCTATTGGAAGTGGAACTATCCTACATACCTGGCCAGCCTGAAGAACAAGCAGGAAGAAGGACCTTCTGAAGGAATGCTTATCATTGAGTCTATCGAGCAAAATATGAATGCCATAGGATCAAAATTGTCTAGGGATAGTGTTAATGAAAGGTACCTATGGCACCTTAGGCTAGGTCATATAACTGAAGATAGGATTAATAAATTGAAAAATTTTGGACTAATGGGTCTATTGACTTTCGAGTCATATCCGATTTATGAATCATGCCTTCAAGGCAAAATGACCAAGCTCTCTTTTATAGGACATGGGGAAAGGGCCACAGACCTACTCGCCCTGGTACACATAGATGTGTGTGGCCCATTCGATGTGTCGGTCAGAGGTAATTATGTCTACTTTATTATCTTTATCGATAATCAATTTCAATATAGGTATGTGTACTTGATACGACATAAGTCTGAAGTCATTGAAAAGTTTAAAAAATTCAGATATGAAGTAGGAAAGTAAACCAGAAAGCCCATTAAGGTACTTCGATCAGATTGAGGAGGTGAATACCTTAGTCAAAAATTTTTGGACTATCTCAAGGATAATGATATAGTCTCATAATGGACCTCATCTAGAATGCCTCAACTTAATGAGATTTCAGAATAGAGAAAATGGATCCTATTAGATGTGGTCTATCCATGATGAGCTTCATGGATCTTCCTGAGTTTCTTTAGGGACATAGTTTAATAGGGTTCCATCTAAAACTGTTCCTACCACACCAAATGAGATATGGCATGGTACGAAGCCAAGTCTGAGTCATCTCAGAATTGAGATTGTTTGACGGTGGACAAGTTAGAGTCTAGGTCTCTTAGAGCTCAGTTTATTGGATATCCTAAAGAGTTATTAGGATATTACTTCTATCTTCCGAATGACCACAATGTGATTATGGGTTAACACACCATTTTTCTTGAAAAATAGTTTATTCAAGATGGTGACATTGGAAGATAGATTAGGCTCGAGGAGAAAGTCTCCAAAGAGCAAAGAGCCAAGAAACCTGAGGCACCCAGTTAGTCTGAGCCGATCCATAATTCACTACCTCTTTTACCTCGTAGGTCAAATAGAATTTTTCGTCCTCCTGAAGGTACTTAGGTGCTATTTTAGAGGATGTAGAGAAAATATTTCTCATGGAAAATGGTTCATGGTGATGATCCCAGAACCTATGATAAGGCAATATCAGATATCGACTCCAAAAATTGGTAAGAGGCAATGAAGTCAAAGATTGACTTAATATACTCAAACTAAATCTAGATCTTGGTAGATCCACTTAAAGGTATAGTACCTATTGGGTATAAATGGATCTTCAAGAGAAAGATATGTGCAGATGAGAATATAGAGACATTCAAGGCTAGACAAGTGGTGAAAGGGTATCAGGATACCTTCTCGTCAGTGGCCATCCATCTACACATTGCTTGCCATTGCAGTATATTTCAATCATGAAATATGGTAGATGGACGTAAAAATGGAGTTCATAAATGGATATCTTGAGAAAGATATCTATGTGGAACAACCGCTTAATTTCACATCCAGTGATGGTGATCACAAAGATCTACAAGCTGCTTAGGTCCATCTATGGACTTAAGCAAGCATCTTGGAGTTGGAATGCTTGATGTAATCAAATCATTTGGATTAATCAAGAACGAAGAGAAATCAAGTGTGTTCAAGAAAGTCAGTAGGAGCGTTGTTATCTTCCTTATATTGTATGTTGATGACATCCTCTAGATTGGAAATGATATTTCCATGTTGACTTAGATCAAAGTATGGTTATCTAAGAAATTTTCTCTGAAAGACATAGGTAAGGCATCCTTCATTTTAGGTCTATAGGGATAGACTAAAGAGGATGCTGGGTCTTTCACATAGAGGAGGTGCTGAAGAGGTTTAGCATGATGAACTCTAGATCCAGGGGTATGCAGATCTAGACTTTATATCTAACATAGATGATCGAAAGTCGACATTTGAAAGTTTGTTCCTATGCATTGGTGCTACTGTAAATTGGAAGAGTTTCAAGAAGATGGTTCCACCTCATCCATAATTAGCTCAAGAAGGAATACATTGAGGTTAAGAGAGTCGACTTCACAGACCATGCGGTTGACCTAATGATGAAGCCTTTAGGCCTATAGAAGATCCAAGCCCATGTTGAGAAGATGGGACATAGATTTGTAGCTAATTGACTTTAAGTCAAGTCAGAGTTTGTTAGATGTGTGCCCTAGAAGCAAGATTGACCGACACTTGTTAAATACTTTTTAGGGGCATTTCTATAATTTCAACTTAAAATGAGTTAAAGGATTATTTATTCTATCACATTGTGTATAAGATGTCTGTGATACATCCATTGAGTTAATAGGCATAACAAGACATATTTTCAAGAGTTGAGAATTTAAGGCATGTGTTATAATAATTAACTCATAAATTGCTCCTGATCGTAGGATCATCATGAGGATGATGATTGATTCAGAAGATCAATGTACAATCGCTTTCTTAGGATAGATGAATCTTGAGTCTACAGTGTAGAGACATTGAAGCAAGAGTGCTGGTACTCATTAGAAAATGAGGGCACTGAGCGTGACCACCTCAAGCAGTCATAAGAGAGCCTACCTTCTCGTCGATGACTAGCTCAATGCTGCAGCATGTGTCTAGTTCTTTGACCTAAGGTGCATTGGCAATTCACCTTGAGGGTGTTATAGTTTGACTGCATCATAACTCGATCTCCTAGCCATTTGAAATTCTGAGGTGTATGTTGGCTATAGCATGTTCATTATAGAAATTAGATCACACCAAGATGGGATCTATCAACCTCAGTAGAGGAGAAATAGTCCTATGATGAACATAAGATCGAATCTAAAGTCCATGGCCATGGTAGTGCAAAATGATAGAAAGGAGTTTCTATTAGTATTTCACATTGAACTTAAATCGAATGATTCATTCATATGATGAGTATTGGGTTTGACAAGTTTATCTTAATCCTAATCCCGTCGGAGCTCATGATAGAAGAATCCAATCACATAGGTAGCTGCACCAAGAGGTTCGCTATTCGATTTTGATGGATTTCCACCATATACTGCTAGGTGTCATAGGTGGATTTTGGGATCAATTAAAATTATTTTGATGATCGATGATTCTAATTGGATGAATCAGAAGAGTTCTGATCCATCGAAAAGGTGTTTCGACGATGTCGTTGATGGAGATCATGACATGTTTCATTACCATACAAAACTGAACCTAACTAGATCACACAAACAAGGGTTTGGATCTAGATGTCATCAATTAAGCTAATTCAGTTTGATTGATTTGGATTAGATCCAATTAGGTTCAAGAAAATCGTGCTTGCACATGATTAAGCCAAACATTCTCCTTCTATAGTCTTTTTGGATCATCTCGACTGAGCCAAATTGGATGTGGCTCATCCAAAAGCCTTGTATGGATTTGTCCTAGTATGACTGAAACTTGTCCAAGTCAAAAAAGTTTTGTCCTAACCTAATATAGGCTTGTCCTAATCCATCGAATGGAAATAGGACAAGACCTGCTAATTTCTGGAACTATTTGGATAAGGCTCATCCAGAAACTCTATAAGGATTTATCTTGATTTGACTGGACCTTATCCTAGCCTGATCAAGACTTATCCTAAATTCCATAAGATGGAAACAAGACAAGAGTTGTCTTTGCCAGATTAGGGCTTGTCCTAAAATCATGACATGAAATTTAGACAAGCCTCTCCCAAAAGTTCTTGATGGATTTTTCTTGATATGACTGGACCAAGTCCTAGTCTGATCAAGGCTTGTTCTAACTTGATTAGGACTTGACATAAATCCATTAGATGGGACTTGAAAAGATTTTGTCTTAATCCCATAAGATAGGAATAGGATAAGGGTCAAATGTTGACCTAGTATATAGGAAAGAAGAGATATGGCGTGCGCTCCCTAGAATTTATCTGAGGGTGCACGTCCGTATGTGATTTATGTGAGCAATAAGGGGTGCACACCCCCTCCCTATATGGATAGGGTGGAGGTGTCCGATTCAAATGGGATTTGAATGGGTTAAACATACTTAATGAGATCAAATATCTAGGAGATAAGTTGCTTGCGCCATCCAAACATTATCTTCCCATCTCCACACCATTTTCTCTAAATTTTGTGCAACAAAATTAGAAAAATAAGAGGGTGGGGCATGGAGATCAGTTAAGGAGTCCTTTTGCATGTTAAAGTTTAACCTGTATAAAGTTATATGCGAAGAAACTCTTGACTAGGTCTATAAATAGGGCCTTGCGCAAGCTGTTGTGAATAGAAAATTCTCTACGGCGAAGCCCTGCCAAAATCTCCAACTCCATGCATCCCTCATTTGATCCTCTCCCTCTTCTCCATGCCTAAGAGTTGGACAAAATCTACGAAAAAAGATCAAGTCTCATTGGCACGAAGATCAGTGAGAGACGACGATATTCGTGAGATGAACGTGTAGCCTTCGGAGTTCATTTTGAAGGCTCTATGGGAAGACATCATATCTGATCTTTGGAGATTAGATCCAGAAGGAAGAGACTTTTAGATCTAACCTGAGTGGATATCGAAAGAGGCTAAGTGCATGCGCGGCTCAATCAGAACCTTGAATCAATCATCAGATCATCACAATGGATAAATAATTTACCCAATCAGTTGATAATTATTATCACTATTTTTATTTTATTTCTAATTTTAGATCAATTTAATCAGATCTGAAAACTCTCAAATCTAATCAGATCATAGAAAATTTTTAAAAATTATTTTGCTGCAAATCTGATCCGATCAGATGCATCCTATGGCAGGAAAATCTATTTTTTTTCTTTAGGTATGGCATACAAGTGAGATGTAAGGGTACATCATCACTAAACATAACCAACTCTAGAGCATTCTACCGTCAAGAATTGCTTTGATGGGATATATGTATAAATATCACTTAGATCTGAGATCACCATAGTGGCTTGCAAGCAACTCATTGTGCTTTGATACCGGACTAACTAAATTTCTAATTCAGTAATGGAAGGCTTTTGGGCATAGTCAAGAATTTATAAAGTCCATGAGTGATCAAGATGGAATTAACCACTCCAAGAGATAGAGAAGAATGCATCACTGTATTTCAATATAGCAAAACCTTGGCCAAAATAATCCATGAGATGGATTTGATATTTTGAGATATAATATAGATAACTTAATCGAGATTAACAGTTAAACTCTGAGGTATCCTATGAGCATTTTGGTTAAGGAGATGAATTATATAGAAACTATATCCACATGGGTTCTAAGAATGTTGTTCTCGATCTATCCAGCCATCGGGTACCATTACTAGATGGTCACTCTGATTGGTATAAAAATTTATTTCAATGCTACTGACTTAGGTTCAAACCTATAGGGTCACACACATAAGAGTTCTTGATCTGATCAGATGGTTGATCAATGATTAAGAATCGTTCTTAGATTAAACAATCAATACGATTGATGTTTAATCTAGTACAAGTATTGTAAGAGGATCAATTAGCAATTGGATTACTAATTGGCTTAATTTGATTAAGCTAGAGGATTGAGATTAAGTTTAATTAAATATAATTTAATAATATTTGATTTGAGCTTGATTGGATCAAGTTCAATTGATTTATTGGATGAGCCAATTGTAAGGAAGAACGAGTTTTAGTTCAATTAGGACTTGTATGAACCCAATCTCTAATTTGATTAAAAATTTAAATCAAAATTAAATCTAATTTAATTATATTTTTAATTAGACTAAGACCTATTTTAATTGGGTTAAATTAAATCTAATTTAATTTGGTCTAAAGAATAAGTTAGACCAAGTCAAATTGGAAGTTCTAGTGTGACTAGGACTTCCCTTTCCTTGCACCATAATGATTCCTAAAGCCCTCCATGCCCACTTCTTTGGTTTTGGTTGTGGAAACACCTCTCCTCAAGCCTTTCTTAAGCACCCAACTCTCTCCCTTCTTTCTTATATGGCAAGTGGTTGTGGACTAAGTCAAACAAGGAGTGTTGGTTTGAATTCAATCTCTATTTCATAGAGTTTGTTGCAAACAAAACACTAGACCTTGTATGCCGCCCAAACCCATGAGATTTTTTTTGGGATTTTCTTGGGAATTAGGGGACTTCTTGTGCACCAATGTGAGGCTGGTCCATGCCCAAAATAAGGAGGGGGTGCCCAAGAGTTGGGCACCGCATGTCTAGCCTAATTTGGAGATCTCTTGACTAGGCATTTGACCTAGATAAGAATTGCTCCCTAACACTCTATTTAAAGGGTCGCTTGACCTAATTTTTTTAGAGATTCCAAAGCTTAGAGAGAGGTCCTTGGGCATGGGAAGAGCTAGGAGAGGAAGGCTTAGGGTAGGGGAATTATAAAGACACCAATCTTGGTGTCTAGGTGAGAGAACAAAGAAGAAGAAAGGTTCTTCTTCTAGGGTTTTCTTTTGATCTCTTCCTCCAATTTCTTTTTCTAAGTTTTTGAGAGGTGTCTTAGATTCACAAGTCTTCCTCCTTCCTTTTGAAAATTGGAGAGTTCAAGTTTTAAAGAAGAAAGATCTAGATCGACCATCGAAGAAGGATCGGTATAGCACTAGCATACTGTGCTGATTTCCAACCATCAAACTTTTGACCAGTGATCGAGGAATCATGTGGACATCTTGTAGAGGCCAGATGTATGTGCAGCTCAGAGAAATAACCTTAGACCTGAATCAGTGAATTAAGAAACTCAACTTGCAAAGGTATGGTGATATGATCTCCCTGTTACATACCTAGATTTGATCTAGAGTTGTTC
The DNA here is from genome assembly GCA_006176705.1 of Cocos nucifera. NCBI lineage: Eukaryota > Viridiplantae > Streptophyta > Magnoliopsida > Arecales > Arecaceae > Cocos > Cocos nucifera. The sequence goes on from QRFJ01003819.1 coordinate 81,753, forward strand.
TATTGTTGATATGATCAACATGAAGTTTACTAATTCTTTAATTTTTGATTTAATATCATGCTTTAATCATGTAATAGGATCCTAGATCTAGGATTTTTCTTATATTTTTATGAATTAATATGATTAATTCATGTCTTCCGCTATGTAGATTTTGAAAAAATTTCAAAATCTAATCCTAAAACCCTAGATCTATTTTCTTCAGTCATTATAGCAATAAATAAAAATTAAACATGATCTTACTATTAATTAGAACAATGGTAAGTCATATGTCAATTTCCTCAGGGATCTAGGATAGTTAATTAGAAAGAAAAAAAAATTGGTTGATTAGTTATTAAATTCTTAAAGCAGTAGAAAATTAAAAGGCAATAGAAAAGTAAAAGTAATTTTAGTAAAGAAATCAAGAAAAGAAAATTATCTCAGATTTTAGTTCCATCTTCAATATTCAAGTTTATAATTGATCATGTAATCTTCTCATTATTAATATGTAATCTTATATTTATTTCTTTGACCTAGCTTTAACATAACCTATTCTACCAAGCATAGACCATATCTAACATGATCATGACCCTTCTCACAGACATAGATTATTTAGATCATGTAATCAAATAACATAAAATATTAATTTAATAAATCTTATAATTTATTCTAATTTGAGCATAGATCGAATCTTTTCATGATCATGATCTATCTCTTTAGTTATAAATTATAAAAAATTTAATATTAAAGCATAAATAAAATAAACATATTAATGATAAATAATTAAATATTATTGCTTAATAAAAAAAATTAAGGTTCAAATTATAAACTCTCATACGGAAGACTTTTCTTACTCTCCAGAGACATGCAATCCTTATCCATGCATCTAATTGAATTCTTTCACAATCAACATCTTCAAGCTCCTTGGGTGGAAGAAAAGAAAGAAAAAAATAAAGAATAAAAGAAGAGAAAGAGAGAAAGTCCTGGATTAAAGTCTGTGGCTGCAGCTCCTCTCGGCTTAGAGGACCCCACAAACTATGGTGTACAGAGGCTTAAATAAAGAAGAAAAATAGAAGCTATAGAGTTCTATTAGGAGTCAAGTTCGAGTTTAGCTTGAACTATATCTTCTGTAGAAGTCCTGGCCATCATATCTTGAATTAGTGCTTCAAAATCCACTCAAAAACCCACTGCATAGCTCAAGATCAGCTTGGATTAATTTTGGGCCATCGAATCACTTGATTGGGCCATCGAATGCCATACATCAGTGCACAGGAAGACTAGAAAGTCCAAAATCAAATGGGAAATCACTCATGACCGTCGGATCTTCACTAGCATCGACAACAACCATTGGATTGTGCACAAACAACCCCCGCTTTTGCCTATAGGCCTCTCTGATCCATTCGACCTTGATCGGTGTCGATGATGATCATTGGATGGTGCAACCGACTCTGCCCCTCCTATAGACCACATGAACGCTTGATCCATGCCATAGTGATCGACCCCCATAAGCCATGATGATTCTGACGTCAACGATGTGTTGGGCTGGCCTGGGTTTTGTGCACTATGGTTTGCGGTCTGGGCTGATTCTTTTTTGAGTTGATTTAGACCAAACTGGATGATCATAATTTATATATATATTTTTTAATTTCTTTATTTCTTCAAGCCTTCATATCTTTTCTATTTTAGCTTTGATTTTTGTCAAATTTAATTCATTGAAACCCATAAATCATGCTCTTTACATTGGTATCTTCTTTTCTACAAAACATAAATAAAAATATCAATTCTTTAAATTAAATATCAATTATTATATATTTTAATACATTTATTTAGTAATTTTTGAAAATTATCACAAAGTTCGATCGCACTCTAGAACCCCTCCTGAACACAGACGAGCCCGAACTCCACCACAGGCTCGTCGACCAAGAAGCCCTAATTGAAGGATGTGATGAAGTCCTCCTCCTAGAAGATTCAATAAGTATTCTCCCTTGAATGCTTCGAAAACTCATGTTTTGATAGAAATCAAGGAGCAACTACCAAGGTCAGAAAAACTGAGGTCTCATCCAAATAGCCAACTCCAACAAGTATTGCCTGTACCATTATGACCACAGTCACGATACTAAAGTGTAGATGGTGTAGTGCTCCCAATCCTTGGGAGGCTATAGAAGGAGCCAAGGTATTGGCTCTGAAAATTCTAAGATAGATGTGATTCTAGGGTTAGGATAGGAGTTGTCCTATAGTGTAGGTGGTGTATAACCCTCCACGGACTTGAGGTCCAGGTGTTGAGGACCTTGAGGGGCTTGGTTGGTGCTTTAGAGACTTGAGACACAAGATAGAGCAAGAAACTAAAGCCAAAGAATGAAGACTACAGAAAAGGGTCGTTTCTGCAAGTTAGCCGACTCAATCAAAAATTGGGTCGGCTATATCTCAGTAGACAAACCAAATAAAAAGGTGCACATTTGGAACTACTGGCATGGGATGTAACTGGATTAGCTCAGTCTGAAACTGAGCCAACCTAGTCTCAAGTTAGCCGGCTCAGTGTTTGGTAGAGATACGCGAAAGATCTATTTGGGGCTTAGGTCTAGCTTGATCCTAGGGATCTTAAGGTCTGATTTGAGAGATCTTAAGAAGGCTAACCTATGGGTCAGGTTTAGATCCAGGGGATGAGAGCATGTGAGATGCGGTGAGTGCTATCATGTATTCGGTTAGCCTAGGAGAGTTTTGAGCTGGAGTTTATTAGAGTTCATGTGGAAACCCTAGGGTACATAAACCTAGGTATTATAACTTTTACAATAAGATTGGAATACAATTGAGCTTTTCTTCCTAATTCTCTTTTCTCTTCTCTCTTGTTCTAATGCTAAAACCCTAAACTCCATTCCCTTCTCTCTTCTTTCTTAGATCTTCTTCAGTTTGTTGGATTAACATCCAGATTTATGCAAGAGATTAGATCTATGACTGTAGCTCCAAGCAGCCATGGACATAATATGAAGAGTGTATCCAACTAAAAGATGAAATTGAGGAGCTGATTAGACAAGATCTGCTAGATCAATTTATATGACATCGACCAAAAAGGAAGAAAGACTGGCCGAGAGCTTTTTCGCAACTAGAACCATCTCGTAGGGAAGAACCTCAAAAAGATTGGCCTCCACTTGGAATCATCAACACTATCACTAGGAGACATCGACAAGAAGAAGATAGTGGATCGATCAAACTAGTGAAGAAGCAAAGAACTGAAAAACCCATCGCTTTCACCAAAGAAGATGCATAAGAGGTTCAATTTCTGCATGATGACATGGTTGTAATTTTTTTAAATATTGCAAATTATGATGTATATTATATCCTAGTAGATAATGAAAATTCTGCTGACATTTTATTTTATGATGTTTTTTCTAAAATATCTTTACCTGATAGTTGAATGGGGCTGCTAAGCTCTTCATTAGTGGGGTTCATCGGTGATACTATACCAGTTGAAGAAATAATCACTCTACCAGTTGTAGCAGGCCGGTACCTAAAGCAATCCAAAGCTTAGATCAATTTTTTAGTGGTAAAAGCTCCTTCTGCCTACAATGTCATTCTTGGATGATCAGGGATAAATGTGCGCCAAGCTGTGGTATTGACATACGTGAAAAATGAAATTCCTAACAAAATGTGGAGTCAGAAAAGTCAGAGAAGATCAGGCCTTAGCACGACATTGTTGTATAATTGCTTTGTAGGGAGAAAAGCATCCCAAGCTTTATCAAATAGATAGCCTTGATGTTCAAAAAGATTTGATTGAAGAGAGAGAAGAACCAATTGATGATCTTATGGTAGTTTTCTTGAATGATGAGAATAAAGACCATAGTTCAAATTGGCTTAAATTTGGAGGAAGAGGTTAAAAGGCAGCTTGTTACCTTTTTGCAAAGGAATGCTGATGTTTTTATTTGGATTTCTATAGATATGCCTGGGATAGATATAAAAGTAATGAAACACCACCTAAGCATGGGCTACAAATGCTGACTTGTGAAGAAGAAGAAATGAAGCTTTACACTAGAGTGACAGAAGGTGATCATGGATGAAGTAGATAAACTCCTTAAGACCAAGTTCATCTAGAAGGTATCCTACCCAAATTGGAATGCTAATGTAGTTCTTTATCAAGAAGGCAAATGGCAAGTGAAGGATGTGCATAGATTTTACTTATCTGAATAAGGCTTGCATAAAAGACAGCTATCCTCTATCCAAAATTAACCAACTAGTGGATGCAACCTCGGGCTGTGAGCTCCTCACGTTTATAGATGCCTTCTCTAGCTAAAACCAAATCTAGATGGCACCTAAAGATAAGAAAAAAACTGCTTTTATTACTAACCATGGTCTTTATTATTATAGGGTTATGCCCTTTGTACTAAAAAATGCAAGTGCAATCTATCAGCACCTAGTGAATAAAATCTTTAAGAAGTAGATCGACCGCAACATGATTTATGTGGATGATATGCTCGTCAAAAGTCGATCTTCAAGAAACCACATCAACGACTTGGAGGAGACATTCAACACTCTCTAAAAGTACAGGATGAAGCTGAACCTAACAAAATATGCTTTTGGAGTAACCACAGGAAAGTTCATGAAATTCATGGTGTCAAGGCACGATATAGAGGCAAATCTGGAGAAGATCCAAGCCATTCAAGAAATGATCATTTTCAAGATAATAAAAGAAGTTCAGTACCTGATGGGGAAGATTGTGGCCTTGAATCATTTTGTTTCAAGGTCGGTGGAATGCTGCATGCCTTTCTTTCAAGTGCTCAAATAATCGAAGAACTTCTGTTAGATCTTGAAATGTTAATAAACCTTTGAAGAACTAAAGAGCTACCTCAGCTCACCTCCCTTCCTCACCAAGCCCGAACCTAATGAAGAGTTATTCTTATATTTGGCAGTATCTCCCATGGCCATTGTAGCTATCTTAGTCAGAAACAAAGCTAAAATTCAAAAGCCGATCTACTACATAAGCCAGGTCTTAAGGTATATAGAAATGAGGTATACCAAATTAGAAAAGCTAACCTATACTTTGTTGATTATAGCTAGAAAGCTTTGATCCAATTTTCAAGGGCATACAGTGATACTCCTCATAGATCAACCCATAAAGATAGCTCTTCATCGATCAGATACTTCAAAAAGAATAGTAAAATGGATAATTAAGCTCACTAAATTTGATATAAAGTTTCAACCTTGGCCATCCATTAAAGCTCAAATACTAGCTAACTTTGTGGTCAAATGTACTACTCCAGATTTGATCGAGCCTAAGCAATAAGAAGCCAACACTTCTAGCTTTTAGCCAAACTCTTCTGAAGAGAAAGTAGACCTTCTTAAAGATTTTTGGGCCTTATATATCGATGGCTCATCTAATGCCTTTGGAGCAGGCACCGATTTAATCCTTATCAATCTAGGAGGAGTTATTGTTGAATATGCATTATGCTTTAAATCCTTCACTACCAATAAAGAAGCAAAATATGAAGCTCTAATTGCAGGATTAAAGGTTGCCAAGGAATTGGGGATAGATCATCTAAAAATCTATAGTGATTCATAGTTGGTGGTAGGACATATCAATGATAACTATGAAGCTCGAGAGGAAAGCATGAAGAAATATCTAGATAAAGTGAAAACCTTGACCTCAGCCTTCAATAGTTTTGACCTTCAGTAGATTTCAAGGGTAGAGAATTCTCGAGCCAACCTTTTATCCAAATTAGCTACTTTAGCTCCGAATGAGTTGCCAAAAGAGGTCTTCTTTGAAATCCTTCAGCACCCAAGTTTAGAGAAACCTTAGGCAATAATGTAAGTAGACCATAAACCTAGCTGGATTGATCCATTGATTTTGTATCTTAAAGATGGCATCCTCCTTAGAGACCCCAAAGAAGCTCAAAAATTAAGAAACCATGCCTCCTATTATATCTTATATGAAAATAAATTATATAAGAGATCTTATTTCTCGCCACTCCTTAAATGTCTCAAACCATCTAGAGCCAATTATGCCCTGATGGAAGTTCATGAAGGAATATATGGTAATCACCTCAGATCTAGATCAAAGAAATACTAATATTTAGCAATAGCCAGCTTCTCTACTCACACCCTTAAATGCTCGGAGGCCATTTGTCCAATGAAGAATGGATATCCTTGAACCATTTCCCAAAGCATTCGGACCATAAAAATTTCTCCTAGTGGCTGTAGATTACTTTACCAAGTGGGTTGAGGTCGAACCCCTGGCAAAAATTACTAAAGCTAAAGTGTGAGACTTTATTTGAAAATTGATAGTATGAAGATTTAGTCTGTCCCAAACATTGATCACTGATAATGAATAGCAATTTATAGGAATGAAATTTGCTAAATTTTGTAAGAATTTGAATATCTCTCATCATTTCACATGCATATCCCACCCTCAGGTGAATAGTGAAGCCAAAGTAACTAGCAGAATCTTGCTACAAGAAGTCAAGACTTGAATGAGTAAAGAGAATATGGAAGGATGAGCTTTATCATGTACTCTAGGCTTATAAAACCATTTAGAGGTTATCCACTAGAGAAACTCCATTTGCCCTAGCCTTTAGAATTGAGGTGGTTATTCTAGTAAAAATAATTCATAGGATATCAGGGAAAGTCTTGATTTGCTGGAAGAAAAATAAGAGAAAGCTCAAATTTGGATGGTGGCCTACAGACAAAAAGTACCTCAGTACTATCATTCTAAGATCAGGAGTAAAACTTTCAAGATCAGAGATCTAGTGCTACATCAATAGGGGTTTCTCAACCACAAAATTAATGCAAGCTTACTCTAAACTGGGAAGGTCCTTATGAAGTTGAGAAAGTTGTCCGAATAGAAACTTACCACAAAAAGAAGCTTGGAGGAGTTACACTATCCCAACCTTGAATTCAAAAAATCTATGAATATATGATCAATAACTACATTTCAATAAAATTTTTTACTTTAACATTCCTGTCATTTGCGCAAGTTGAATTATGGTAGAAAATAATTAAGCCAAACTTCATTCTTAAACAAAGTCGAAGGCTTTCAGTTCTTAAACGAGAGGTTAACCACATCAGGAATAGAAGGAGGACCTTGTCCTAACATAGGTGAAGACTCTTAAGAGGGATATGAAGGCCTTCAGTTCTTAACAGTAGGTTAACCATGTTAGAAATAAGAGGAGGACCTCATCCTAATATGGATAAACATCCTCACAAGAGATATGAAGGCCTCCAATTCTTAAATAAGAGATTAACCATGTTAGGAACAGGAAGAAGACCTTATCCTAACATAGGTGAAGATCCTTATGAGGGATATGAAGGCCACCAATTTTTAAACAAGAGGCTAACCATGTTAAGAACAATAGGAGGACCTCATCCTAGCGTAGGTGAAGATCCTTGTGAGAGATATGAAGGCCTTTGATTCTTAAATAGAAGGTTAACTATATTAGAAATAGGAGGAGGACCACATCCTAACATGGGTGAAGATCCTTACGAGGGATATGAAGATCTTTAATTCTTAAATAGGAGATTAACCATGTTAGAAAGACCTTTTCCTAACATAGATAAAGACCCTTATGAGGGACATGAATGCCTTCGATTTTTAAATAAAAGATTAATCATGTTAGAAATAGAAGGGGAATCTTGTTCTAACATGGGTGAAGACCCTCAGGAGGGATATGAAAGCCTTCGATTCTTAAACAGGAGGTTAATGACATTAAAAATAGGAGGAGGACCTCGTTCTAATGTGGGTGAAGACCATTACAAGAAATATAAAGACTTTTTGTTCTTAAATGAGAGGTTAACCATATTAGGAATAGAAGAAAGACCTCATCCTAACAAGGATGAAGACCCTTAAGAGGGATACGAAGGCCTTATGGGTGAAGATCCTTATGAGGGATTTGAAGGCCTCCAGTTCTCAAACAAAAGATTAGCTATGTAAAGAATAGGAGGACCTCATCCTAACATGGGTAAAGATTTTTATTTGGGATATGAAAGCCTCTGATTCTTAAACAGAAGGTTAACCACATAAGGAACAAGAGGACGATCTCATTCTAACATGGGCAAAGATCCTTACGAGGGATATGAAGGTCTTCAGTTCTTAATCAGAAGGTTAATAACCATATTAGAAATAGGAGGACCTCATCCTAACATGGGTGAAGACCCTTACGAGGGATGTGAAGGCCTCTGATTCCTAAATAGAAGGTTAATCATGTTAGAAACAGGAGGAGGGCCTCATCCTAACATGGGTGAATATCCTTACAAGAGATATGAAGGCCTCCAATTCTTAAACAGAAAGTTAACAATGTTAGGAACAAGAGGAGGATCTCATCCTAACATGGGTGAAGATCTTTACGAGGGATATGAAGGTCTTCGATTCTTAAACAAAAGGTTAATTACATTAGGACAGGAGGATGATCTCGTTCTAACATGGGTGAAGACCCTTATGAGGGATATGAAGATTTTTTATTCTTAAATAGGAGGCTAACCATATTAGGAACAGGCGGAAGCCCTCATCCTAACGTGGATAAAGACCCTTACGAGGAATATGAAGGCCTCTAGCTCTTAAATAGGAGGCTAACCATGTTAGAAATAGGAGGAAGACCTCGTCCTAATGTGGGTGAAAATCCTTACGAGGGATATGAAGGCCTCCAGTTCTTAAATAGGAAGTTAACCATGTTAGGAATAAGAGAACCTCATCCTAATATGGTAAAGATCCTTACGAGAGATACAAAGGCCTTCGATTCTTAAATAAGAGGTTAACCACATTAGGAACAAAAGAAGGACCTCATTCTAAAGATCCTTACAAGGGATATAAAAGCCTTTGATTTTTAAACAGAAGGTTCACCATGTTAGGAACAAGAGGAAGACCTCGACCTAACGTAGGTGAAGACCCTTACGAGGGATATGAAGGCCTCTGATCCTTAAACAGGACGTTAACCATATTTGGAATTGAAGGAAGATCTCATCGTAACATGGGTGAATCCACTTATAAGGGATATGAAGGCCTCTAGTTCTTGAACAGGAGATTAACCACGTTAGGAACAAGAGGAGGACCTCATCCTAACAAGGATGAAGACCTTTATGAGGGACATGAAGACCTCTAGTTTCTAAATAAAAAGATATACTTTCTCCTAAACAAGTCCAAAAAATTCTTGTTTGTGGATAAGGGGGACCGATCAATAAGATACCGAATAGAAGTTGTTGTTTCAAAATAATATCAACCTCGATGCATGACATGAAAATAAGGAGTCCGACAAGCATCAAACCAAGAAGGAACACGAAAAAGTGATGGAAGGGAATATTATTTCATTAAGCAAAGTTCATTATAAAGGTCATCAAGACTAGTTACAAAAAAAAAAGATTAAAAAAATAATAAAGTCCTACTCCAACTTCAGACTGCTAGCCCCGACAATTATAAAAAAATGCTTCAAGTCATTCACCCAATCTTCGAGCTCTTTCCTCACCACCAAACTCTCGCCAAGTAGCTTTTAGGCTCTTTTGATGTCCTCCTTTGCCTCCTTTAATCTTTTCCACAAGATGGTAGATTCAACATTGGCATCCTTCATGTCATTTTTCTGATACGTCATTTGGATCCTTGGCTGAAAGAGCTTGGCCTTGTTCTTGTTGTATACCTCAGTATGATTAGCGACGGTATTCTTTACTGAGGCAAGCTCACTCAGATCTCCATTTGGGCCAGCACGAGCATTGTCCAACAATCACTTTTGGAGCTGAGCTACCTCATCATTAGCTGTCCAAAGTTTCCTCTTGAGGTCAGCAATCTATTCACACCAGCCTACCTATAAGCATTGCATGCATCCTCAGTCATGTGCGGCTGATTTTGAAGATCGAAAAATTTCTTGGACTAGTCCCAATTATACTCCTCCTGATTATGATTCTAGAGCGAGCCCTTCTCAAGCTGTTGAATATTTTCTCTTACCTCTTGGAGTTCAGCCTCAAAAGAGCAAATTTTGACAGTCAAGGTCCAGGATTTCTTACTGGCATGCTTAGATGCCCGTTCAAGCTCCTCAGATAGATGATATTTCTTTAACGTATATTCCTTAAAGGCTTGCTCAAAGGCTTGGCGAAGGTGATTGATCTCAACCGAGGCTATTGCATAGCTATTTTTCAACTTTTGAAGTTTATCTTTGGTTTTATTTAGTTTCTTATTAACCTAACAAACTTCTTTCCTCAATGGGATGGCCTAAGATAATGGCACAACTTCGACCCATGACTGTGATCGATGGTAGTGTTTGTAATCTAAACTCTGAATTATTGGCACATCACAACACATGAAGGTATGAAAAAGAAGAAGTTCAATTTCATTGCTTAAAAACTTTAAGTACATAAAATGTATAAGAAAAAGTATGACTAGAAGAGGTCCCCAACCTCTGAGGGTGGGATGGTAGAAGAACTTGGCATGGCCTTAACGGACTTGCGGGGGTCGGTAGCAGGTCCAGCAGAAGGGAGGTCAGCTCTAGCCATAGAAGGCTCAGCTTCATCATCAAAGGAATCTTCTAGCCCATCCAGTAGGAAGCCAAGGTCTAGTTCAAGAAACTTTTCAGTGATTCCCTGCTATCAGAGGTCGAAGCCCTTGCTAAAAGCCTCTTTAGCAAACTCAAATTTAATATCTTCCTGCTCCTTCGAAGACTTGAAATCCAAGATAGCTTGCTTTTTGGCTTCAGTAACCCACCTCTCCCTTTTGGCAACCTCATCCTCGGCCTTCTTCCTTCTTTTCACTTCTAAAGCTAATGCATCCTTCATCTCCACTGACACTCTTTTGTCCTTTTGAGCGCTTCCTAGAGGCGCTCGACCTCGATGGAGTTCTCATTGAGCATCTTCTTGAGATGCTCAAACTTGGCCTTAGCATCTACGACCTCCTTCACAGCCTTCGAGGCCTTGACCTCATGAAGGCTGACCATCTCAATATTAGCAAAAAGAAGGTGCCCCAACTACAAGTAGCAAAGTACATGTTACTACTAGAAAATATATACATCCGACTGAATATGAAAGTGAAGAAGCAATTACCTCAAGAAAGGTTGTGAAAGAATCTTTCTTCCTCTCTTGGGTGTCCATCTTGAGGATCTTTTCAATCACATCCAGCACCATGCAGCCCTCCACTATAAAATGGACAACCCCCCAACTATTAAAGGAAGCTCGGTCAAGATCAGCATGATTATCACTAAATTCTTCGAGATTCTTTGGAGATCAAACACTCTTGGCAACAAACTTCTTCTTCCTTTTTTCCACCTCCTTCTTCCCTATAGGAGGTGTAGGAGTGACAACCTCGACGGTCGGGCTTGAGGTCAGTGGGGGTGCTTCAACCTCTGGAGCAGAGGTTGCCTGGGCTAGGGTGGCCGAGCTCGAATCTCCAATCTTCGCTCGCTTGGACATCTCCCTAGGGGCATTGACCTTCCTCTTCTGGGCTCGAAGATCCTTTGTAAATTGATTCAACTTGTCATGAGTCATCTCTATGACAATGAATGGACTGAGGTTAGAAAAGATGAGGAAATAAAAAGAAAACACAAGTTAATACCTTCAGGATTCATAGGACTTAGGCTGAGGTTGTATAGGATTTTGTTGTCTATCAAAGTGGTTAGCAAGGGAGTTATATAATTTTTAAAAGTGTTAGCAGAGTTGAGATCTTCCTGTACCAACCCTAGAGTCCTACAAACAGAATCCCTACGTTGACCCCAAGGAGGAAGTCTCAGTTCAAATGAAAGATAAGAAATGAAAATGAACTTCCCCTTTTAGTTATGGATGGAGGAAGGGGCACCTTTTAGTAATCGCTTCTTGCCAAACTAGGGTAAAATGTATCATCAATCCTTAGCAAAAGGGTGATGCTTAAAGTTGAAGAAGGTATGAAACAAAGAAATCGAGGGTCAGACCTCAGCTAAGAGGCAAAGTGCCAAAAAACCTACTATGAAATGGAAGGAGTTTGGCATGACTGAAGAGAAGGATATGTTGAGGAAGTGGAAAATTTCAGCAATGAAGGAAGGAATGGGTAGTCTAAGCCCGATCCGGAGACCCTCTATGTACAAACTGAATTTACCTAGTGGGGGAGCATAAGCTTGGATCTCCAGTTTGAGATGTTCGAGTTCATACTCAGAAGGGATCCCATACCAGACTCAGATGAGGGAAAGATCCTCATTGGAGAGTGTGCGAGCAATGGTCTTAGGGATGAAGGTCAAGCAAATTAAATCTCTAAGTTCAGGCTAATCCTTAGAACTGGAGTTCGAAGGATCCGGACCGAACGAACTCTTAGAAGAGGTAGACCAAGAGCACTCAAAGGCTACTTTGGATCAAAAAAAATCAAGAAAAATTCATCAAAAATAAAGAAAAATTGGCAAAAGAACTCGAAACCTAGAGATGGAATAGACGAACCGCCTAAAAACTCTTAAGAACCAAAAAAGATAGAAAAATTTAAAAGAAAGGTTAGGATACTAACCTAAACATGGTAGAGATCTCGGTGGTGTGGTCAAAATGGTGAGAGACGAATGGAGAAAGGGTGTTAGAGACCAAAGAAACACATTGGTAGGAGCAGTCAGAGTCGAAGAAGATGAAGAACAAGGAAAGAATGGGACAAGAAAAGGGCCAGAGTAAGGAAAAAGAGGGGAGAAGGTGCTTAAATAGTCAGTGGGATCCTAAAGATGTTATGATTGCAGATTGGCAATATTGAATCATGGCCTTCCGCATGTCAGCCTCATTATGGCAGTTGTAGATGTCAAAGGAAATCATTATTGCGCCATACAATCGAGCTCCAAGCCAAAAAAAAATTTAAAATTTGAGGTCATCTCAGGTTGTTCGGCAATAAAAGAGCTCTTGCATCAGTTCGAATGATCCAAAATATCTCATCACCAAAAGACGAGAAACTAAATGAGACTTCGGCGATCATAAATATTGGTACTCCCTTCATCCGAGCTTTGGACTTGGGAGTAGGGAGACAAGTGTTAGGGGTAAAATTGCTCCCATCAAAGTCTGGCAAAGTTTGATCTCGGTAGAGTGCCATCTAGGATCGCGATGTCCAAGTCTGAGGTTCAATCAAGTCAACCCCTTGGTCCAGGTGAGTTTCGAAAGATTGGCCTTTGAACTTGATTGAACTCAAAGCTTCAACTAAAGGTAGCTCATCCCAAAAATGATAACAACTCCTGCCGATGTCTGAACTTGAGTATTGGTGGATCTTCTTGACTTCAAGTCTCCAACTCTATCCTATAAGTGGCAAATCTTACTAAGGTTACACTGCAGATCTAGGATAGTTGAACTTGAGCCAATAGAAGAAACTCATCACCTATTCGACTTCGACCTTCAATCTAGGATAAGCAGTAACCGCTTTACAAGCACTAAACCTCAGCATTCTTTGATCCTGACTTTGGGCATTAGCTGAACTCCATCAGAGTAATTAAAATAGCCTGGCCATAGTCTTAATTGAAGAACCTGTGATTCCTTTCTAATCCCAAGCTCTCCAGACCAAAGAACTAGTGCCTATCATTAGCCGATCTTGAAGATGATCGAGCTTCAAAAAGCTATCCAAGCAGTTCTGTCGAGGTTCAAACTCAAAAACTAACCTATAAACTCATCATCCTCAACTCAAAGGCCAACTTCTAAGCTCAGTTAGCTCAATCTTAAGCTCCAATGACTTAATCTTAGCTCAAATAACTCATGACCAAGCTCGAAAGCATCAGACCTCCTGTACGAACTCTAGTAAATAATATCCAATGACCAAAAAATCATGATAAATTATAGTCCACTCTCTATAATAAACTCTGAGCAATCCGAATGGCCTACTGACATTTTGTTGTGCCTGTCACCATCAATCTATTATAGACTCCATTTATAAATAGGATTCTCTAGATACATCTTCTTCTCAAAGTTCTTTTCTCCTCTCTAATTTATTAAGAACTCCATTCTTGTTGGCCAGAATACTAACTTGACTATCGAAGAATCCACACTAGAGCCACCTCCGACCAAGACTTTATCTTGCAAGTTTTGATCGATAAGATCTTAGACTTCACCTCCACCAATCTCCAATGACCGACCATTTTCTATACCAACACATGCCCTCTCACCTTTTTAGCATAAAACAAGAGAGAGAATCTCAAAGAAAGGGGACTTAGCATCCATCATTAATTGGGTTCATGTTTGGGTTCAATTTGAATCAAATTCGAATCAAGTTCAAAAAGACTATCAAATCCAATCTAATTAGGATTGATCTCCAAGTCCAACTTGGATAATTAAACTTAATTAGTCTCAAATTAAGCCAAGCCCAATCAAACTTAATTTAATTTAAATTAATTAAAACTTAAAATATAATTTAATTAAATCTAATTATATTATAATACTTGCAATTAAGTCCCTCATGCTAACAATTAGCAGTTACTAAATTTATAACCTTTACAAATTAGTAGTTTCTAAATTCAGATCACCAAATTGATAATTTGATTATGATCTAAGTTGTTGATTAGGTTAAGCTTCTTTTGTATGTGATCTCTTAGGTTTCATTCTATCTGATAGTGAGACATACCACGATCTCCATCATAATATCATTAAAATCCCTTTTGATGGATTGGAATGATTCCAACTCAACCTAATTAGGATTGGTGATCCAAAAATAATCCTAATGAGTTCTCACAATCTACCAGTGACACCTAGCAGTATATAGTAGCAATCCAGTACAACAAAAAAGTATGAATCCCTAGGTATAGTTATTGTGTGATCGAGTTCTTCTATCGAGAGTCCTGACAAGATGTGGATCTTGAAAACTCGTTAAACCCTAAGCATCCGTTATATGCAAAACATAATTAGCTTGAGTACAACCATGAATCCTAATAAAAACTCCTTTCCATACTATAGCCATAGGTTTAAGAACTCAATCTTTTAGGTCATATATGATTACTTCTCTTTTATTAAGGTCAATAGATCCCCTATAAGTGTATACCCTACTCCTATAGCGAACCTACTAGGAATAAAGTAGCTCCCGTCGAAGTCTAGTAGGATGTTCAATCTCGGTATGATTTTATTTGGAGTCATGGCAATCATGACCAAACTTCAACCAAGATGTTCTCCTACTCTAATCCACTCCAATCCAATTCAAGGAGTTCGACCTTCAGCCTATGTATACTAGACAACCTTTTCAATTGTAATCGTCAACTTTCTTCTAATGACTACAGAACCTACCAAAGGAATGATGGACTCTATCTAGATGAGCTTGAATAATGAAAGGACCCACCATTTGAATGATTATAATCTCAGACTTGAAATGGACATCAGGATTCTAAATGTAGAATCCCAGCACAGTCCAACCTTGCCTAGTGGCCGACCTCGAAGATAGCCGAACTCCCTCTAGCCGAATTTCTTCACTGCAAATGGTAGATCTCATCAATCTTAGAAACTAAGAACCCTAGCCAACCAAATTCCACTCCAGCCAAATTTTTCTCTAGCTAAATTCTTTTACTCTACCCTATGAATAGTAGATCCTAGCACTCTTGCATCAAAGACCTCGACCAAATGAACTTGAGTCAGTGAAAGAACTTCGCTAACAACATAAGTTCAAACTATTCCTAGAAGCTGACCTTGAAGGTAGTTGAACTTCTAAAAGTAGCTAAAGTAACATCAGCAAGAAGCCCAAAGTCTTAACATTCACCCATCTCAGCTCCTAGTCGATCTTGAATCTCTATTATTGTGATGGAGCTCCTTTAAGAAAGCCTGGCTGCAGTCCTCATTGAAGATTTTATCATTTCCTCTCTAACCTCCAGTCTGAATATCCATGGCTACTCTTGACTGATAGTGAATGCGAACGAACTTCTGGAAGCTGTAAAAAGTAGTCTTAGCAGAATCCAATCGCAAGTCCGTCATTAGCTACTTGAAGGCCAAACATTAAATTCGATCAACCAAACTTCGAGTTCTCCATCTCCAACATGAATTGCCTACTACTAAGCATAGACGTCTCCAACCTCCCATTCGAACTCCAACAATGAAATCCAACCACCTACAAGTCATGATAAATGATTATCCACTCTCCATAACAAACTCCACATGGCCTAAACGGCCTACCAACATTCTATTATAGCTATCACTATCATTCTTTTACGAGCTCCGCCTATAAAAGGGATCCTCTAGATACATCTTCTTCTCTAAGCTCTCTACTCTACAAAAGTTCTTTTGAGTACTTCATTCTTGTTGGCCAGAAAACTAACTTAATCATCGGAGGATCCTACCGGAGCCATCCACCTATGGTTCGAACTATTGGATTTGGTTTATAGGGCGGAAGCCTAGATTTTAAAGCAAAAACATGAAATCAAATAAACCAAACCCAAATCCTAGGACCACCTTATTAGCAATTAAATCATATAACATGCATTTGTAATATAAAAGAAAGTATTAGAACATACCTCTTATCGCTAAACCCTAAATTAACCATGATTGTCGGTAGCAGTTCGTCAGGGTTTCCACTAGGTGCCCATGTGTTCACCCTCCAACATTGATCCACACAGAGACTTGACCAAGACACCAGCACCTTTGATTTATATAACTAAAATTCTTATAATAAGAACTTTAATTAAATGGGCAAGACCTTCTTAAGCCTTTATGTCACCTTTCTTGCCTTTCCTCATCTATCTTTCTTTTTCTTTTGTCTTCTTAATTTTTCTTCCTAATCTCTTAGTCTTAAGATGACTACTTGTCCTTAAATGACATGGTCCAGATAAGAAAAAGGAAGAAAGAAAATTGGACAAAAAGAAACTCTTGTAAGAAAGAAAAGATAATATTTTCCACCCGGGGACTCTTGCTGTGCACCCCTATTTATAATGTACGTAGGGGTGCCATCTAAAAAACTCATGCCCTTTCATCATCAAATTCTCATGCCCCATCAGCAAATCTCATGCCTCATCAGTAAAAAATGAGATATGGACTTAGTCCAAGAGGTGCCTTAAAGCAGAAGGACTCTTGGATTAATTCTACGTAAGTTTTTACGAAGAGTCGCCATGCTTCATCTTTGGCGCCACCCTTTTCATCCATTAGATCATGAAACAAAGCCATCCAATGGATCTAAAAAGGGATGCCCATTCAGCAAGAAGGCATGGAGATAAACATTGAATAATCAAAGTCCCAAGAGACTTTGACTTAGTCCAAGAGACGTCAAGGAGGAGTAGGCGGCATGGAGTCTTGGGCGGCAAGGGGGCTTGGGCGACAAAACATCCTGGGTGAAAAATTTAAAAGAAAAAAAAATATTTCATCTATAGAAGGACTCTTCTGCACCCCATATCAGATGTCCATGCCAATTAAAAAATATTTATGCGACATAACATATGGAAAAAGTCAAAGAAAGTAGGCGCCATCTTGTTCCATGCGGTTAAGAGTCCTTTGCGCATGAAAGACTTCCCACGCGCAAGAGAGAGACTCTCTGGCACATGGGTTGTAGGTATGTGGCACCCAAACTGAAGCCCAATCAATCTATGTTAATCCAACTTAAGATCAAATCTTATTTGGCTCAAATTGGATCTAAATTAGCCTAAATTGGAAGCCGATTCGAATCCAATTTGAATCCAGATGCTAGGATTTGCTATATTTGCTAGCATATTCATCTTGCAAACATGGTCTAATCTAATTAGACCTTTAATCAATTCTCTTTGTGTGTGACCCATTGGGTTTCACATCTAACCAGTAGTGAGTCAGGGGGTGATTTGACCTAATCTGGTTAGAACTCAACCAAATCGATTTAGGTTAAAACTAGCCAACCCAATTTAACTTAATTTAGAACACTTTCTAATTTAATGATTAAATAAAATTTTAATTTGATCAAACCCACAAGACATAATTGACATCTAGCAACGTATCATGACTATCCGAAAGATGTAAAATTTTGATAGAAATACCAAAAATATCCTTCAGTGAAAATTACCATACAACTAGATCCTTCGATCTTCCTGCATCTTGTATATGACTCTGGGTATGGAAATATGTCAATCCCAATATCATATTCATTTCTATTTCAATCTTATGATAATAATTTATTTAATGAAATATTAGAAATCATTTCTAATTTTCATCATGCTTTGATCAAAGTCTTCCTAAATCATTATTTGTTTGAAGTAGGTAGGATGCTATTTCCTCTTACCAGAAGAGATCGATTCATTGTTAACCTACTCACAATCTTCATATATATAATCTATCATATCCAGATCATCTCGTACATAACTAAATCTTGAATGAGTATGAACCAAAAGATGGATTTATATATATAAGATTCTATGGTAGTTTTAGATCAAAGGATTACATGCACAAATTCCACTATGAGAACCATCTATTGACATGTAGATAAGACTCCATTAGATATTCTCAATTTGGATCAATTCAGTGAACTCATTCTCTAATGAGCACCCACATTCTTGTATTAGTGTCATACATAAGTTATTGTGAGATCAATCACCCTCTTAATCGAGCATACAAAGAATGTGCTAGTCTTACCGAAAAACATTGATCCCTAACTCAATGTCCCATCGACTAGGAATATTTAAATTAGGGTTTTAAGATTTTAGATCTCACTAGTATGATCTCATCATAATCCTAAAATCATAGCCCTAATTTATAGAGTTCATCATAATCTTAAATAAATAATAAGACACTGCATATGATGAAATAAATGCCTTTATTTATTAAAAATGTCATTACATGAGTCTGGAAGACAAAGAACATCCCAAAAATAAATTGGCTTGAGGGCATATTCCTTTCAATCTCCCACTTGCACTAAAGCCAATCGCCCTTATATTTTAATCCCATACAATCAAGGTGGTGATCAAACAGTTGCAGTGGTAAAGCCTTAGTGAATGGGTCTGCTATGTTGTTCTTTGTATCCACTCGTTCTATGACCACATCTTATCTTTCAATAATTTTTCAAATGAGATGGAAGCATCTCAGAATGTGTTTGGATTTATGATGAGACCTTGGTTCCTTTGCTTGAGCTACAGCTCCAGTATTATCACAGTAAAGTGGTACTGGATTCTCAATTTCAGGAATAACACCTAATTCAGTGATGAACTTCTTCATCCAGATAGCTTCCTTGGCGGCTTCACTTACAGCTATGTATTCTACTTCAATGGTTGAGTCAGCAACAGTTGGCTGCTTAGTACTATTCCAACTCACTGCTCCACCATTCAGAGTAAAGACATACCCTGAAATGGATTTGCTATCATCTAGGTCTGATTGAAAATTGGAATCAAAATATACTTCTAATTTAAGATCAAAACCTCCATATACTAGAAAAATATCTTTAGTCCTTCTCAAGTACTTAAGAATATTTTTCACAGCTTTTCAATGATCCTCTCCTGGATCAACTTGAAATCTACTTGCAATGCCTAAAGCATAAGCAACATCAGGCCTTGTACATAACATGGCATACATTATTGATCCAACAGCCGAAGCATAAGGAATAGAACTCATTCTATTTCTCTCTTCAGGTGTCTTAGGAGATATCTTTTTAGAGAGATGTATGCCTTGACTCATGGATAAATAACCTTTTTTACTCCCATCCATACTAAATCTTTGCAATATTAAGTCATTGTACCTTGATTGGGACAAGCCTAGCATCCTCTTAGATCTATATTCCTAGTATATAGGATGCTTCTCCCAAATCTTTCATGAAAAACTTATTTGATAGCCATAATTTGACTGATTGTAACATTGGGATATCATTCCCAATGAGGAGTATGTCATCTACATACAGAACCAAGAAGACTATGGTTCTCCCACTAGTTTTCTTGTACATACATGGTTCATCAACATTCTTAATAAAACCAAACTCTTTTACTATTTCATCAAAATAGATGTTCCAACTCCTTGATGCTTACTTTAATCCATAAATGGATCTCTTAAGTTTGCATACCTGATTTGGTCTCTCATTTGACTCAAATCCTTCTGGCTGTGACATATAGACTTCCTCCTCAAGAAAACCATTAAGGAAGGTAGTCTTTACATCCATTTGCCATATTTCATAGTCATGGTATGCTGCTATAGCAAGCATAATCCGAATAGATTTGAGCATGGCAATAAGTAAAAATGTTTCATCATAATCAATCTCCTGTTTTTGCCTAAAACCCTTAGCCACCAATCTAGCCTTATAGGTTTCAATTTGACCATCAGCTCCAATCTTTTTCTTAAAAATCCATTTGCATCCAATAGGATTTATATCCTCTGGTGCATCCACCAAAGTCCATACTTTGTTGGTGTGCATGGATTCCATTTTGGATTGCATGGCAGCCAGCCATTTGTAAGAGTCCTTACTTTTGATTGCTTCCGCATAGGTCAGAGGTTCGTCATTTTCAATGACTTGAGCTTCATTATTCTCAATAATGAAACCATACCTCACAGGTGTATTTCATACTCTTTTAGACCTACGGATAGGAGTTATGTGTTCTGGTTCTTTTATGTGATTATATGGTTGAGAAATTTCTATTTGATTTTCTTGAACTTCACTAAGTTCAATATTTCTACCACTGCCCTTTTCTAGGATAAATTCTTTTTCCATGAAAATGGCATGCCTACTTACAAATACCTTTTGTTCAGTAGGATGGTAGAATAAATATCCTATACTATTTCTAGGATATCCTATAAATAGACATCTGTCTGATCTAGCATCAAGTTTATGTCCAAAATTTCTTTTGACATAAGCTGGACAACCCCATATCTTAAGATACTTAAGATTAGGTTTCTTACTTCTCCATATGTCATATGGAGTACTAGATATAGATTTAGAAGGTACTCTATTCAAGATGTAAATTGCAGTCTCCAAAGCATGACCCCAGAAGGAAATAGGTAAATCAGTGAAGCACATCATGGACTGTACCATATCTAATAAGGTACGATTTTTTCTTTCGGCTATACCATTTAATTACGGTGTATAAGGAGGTGTCCATTTAGAGAGAATCCCTTTAAATTTAAGATAGTCAAGAAACTCACTAGATAAGTATTCTCCTCCCTGATCAAATTAAAGGATTTTTATACATTGTCTAGTTTGTTTTTCAACCATACTTCGATACTCTTTAAATTTATCAAAGGCTTCTGATTTGTGTTTCATAAGATACACATATCCAAACCTAGATAAATCATCAGTGAATGTAATAAAATAAGAGTATCCTCCTCTAGCTTGAGTTGTCATAGGACCACATACATCCGTATGTACAAGTCCTAATAACTCATTTATCCTTTCTCTATGTCCACTAAATGGAATCTTGGTCATTTTACCCATGAGGCATGATTCATAAGTTCCCAATGATTCATAATCAAAAGGATCAAAGAACTTTTCTTTGTATAACTTGTTAATCCTAGCCTCACTAATATGACCTAATCGATAATGCCAGAGTAAAGTATTATTTATGTCATCTCTCTTACGTTTTCCATTTTCATCAATATGAAATATATTATTATCCAAATATAGAGTCAACAAACCATTGCTAAATATATCAAAATAAATAATTTCATTAGAATATTTGATTGAGCAACCTTTGTTCATTACATTAAGACTATAGCCTTATTTTAATAACAAGGGTATAGATATAATATTTCTAATGATCTTAGGCATATAATAATAATTTGTAAGCTCTAAGATCTTTTCATAAGGTAACTTCAATATATTTATCCCTACAGCTTCTGCCTGGATAGATTCTCCTCCAGCGCCATAAAGCTTGAAGTCATCTTTCTTCAAACTCTTAATTTTCTGCAGCCCCTGCAAAGATTTGAAGATATGAAAACCACAGCCGATATCTAATACCTAAGAATTTGAAATAGAAGAATTTAATGATAATATAGTATGTATCTCATACATACCTTTTGGTGCATTATTTGCACCAGACTTCACGGTTGCAAGGTAAGCCTTGCAATTCCTCTTTCAATGATCTGCTTTATCGCAATAAAAATAGGTCGTTTGTCTGGAGACCTTCTTCCCCTTTTTCTTCTTATTTATACCACTTTTAGGATTCAACCTTCTCTTTGAACCCTTTTTGCCTGCCTTCTTCTTGGAGATCCCTTCCACAAGAAGAAGAGGAGCCTTATCTTTCTTGATATGGCTTTCTGCTGTCTTGAGCATATTTAATAGCTCAGGCAATGAAGAATTCAGTTTGTTCATGTGATAGTTCACGATAAACTAAGAAAATAATTCTGGGAGTGATTGCAGGATCAAATCCTGACTTAACTCTCCATCCATTACAAAACCTAATTGACTTAATCGAGTGATTAGGTCAATTACCATCAAAACATGATTTTGTATGGATGTTCCTTCTATCATTCTTGCATAAAATAATTGCTTAGATATCTCATATCTAGCAGTCCTACTATGCTCTCCATAAAGCTCTTTTAGATTGAGCAATATGGATTGAGTGTCCATGCTATCATGCTGCCTCTGTAATTCATTATTCATAGAGGCAAGTATGATGCATTTGATAGTAAGAGAATCATTTTGCCACATCTTGTATGTGGACTTATCTTCATCTGTGGCATCATTTTCTAATGGCTTAGGATCAGGGGGGTGTCAAGAATATAGGAGAGTTTTTCTTGACTGAGTACTAATTTTAAGATTTCTCAACCAGTCAACATAATTTTGACCAGTCAATTTATTTGAATCCAAAATTGAACGTAATGAAAGTGAAGAAGCCATTTAATCTACATAATAAAGAACAATACATAAGCAAACAATTCATGATGACAAACGTAATTAAATTAGAACTTTAATTTAATTATGTCTCCACTAAAAATCATAACCCTCTTATTGATTTTCTTAGTGAGAATAAGATCCTAATTTCCTTATAAAAAGTCTTGTGGTTGCACAACAAACTTGTTATAAGTTCAAAGGTAGGAAACTCTTTCCAATTGCATTTTATGCAACTCTCAAAAAAAATCTTTTGCCTCTAAAACATTAATAGCCTTGTGTTAACACAGCAAACTTTAATGTTTTAGTTTAAGTAGAATCTTTCATTTCTATACAGTCAAAAATAAAATATAACTACTTTTGTAGTTACACAATAAAGTAGTATATTCAAAATGCTGTAAGCATCTCAATGCACTAGATTAATATTACATCTTTTCTCATGATAGATCTTGTGGTTACATAACAGAACTAATATGATTTTGGACATAATAAGAAACTAGTATGAAGGAAGGCCTTAATGTAGTGAATATAATATTAAGCATTTCAATCTGAAATTAAATTAATCGAATCGGCTAGGTAAATGGAAGAGAAATGGGAGTCCCCCCGTTGCTTTTCTTAGACACCAATAAATTGGTCAGGTTAGACAACGGAATCAATTAAAAAACCATGTTCTTTTTACTAATCAAGAACCATTTTTTTAGACACCGATTGACCAATTAGACATCCTGACTGATTTAGCTAAAGATTAATTACACTACAACTTAATATAATCTTTTTTTAATTTTTTATAGAGGGGTTTAAAAGGTCTCAATGCATATATATATTTAAAACAAACTAAATGCATAATAGCATTAAAATATATATACATGTCAATTAACATGTATAATTATTCTAGGACAACCATCAGACATAGTGAAAACTTTCCACTATATCAGGGCAACCTTTACAGAATAATATATACAACATAATCTCATTATGATAAGTAAAAGAATATGATCTCATCATATAAAAATATGCTAAAAATATTATATCATATTTTTCATTTATGCTATTATACTGTAAGTAAAGCATTATATGATTTAACCAAATAAGGCTTGTTCTGATACCACTATTGGATTTGGTGTACAGGGCAAAAGCACGGATTTCAAAGTAGAAACATGAAATCAAATAAACCAAACCCAAACTTAGGATCACCTTATTAGCAATTAAATCATATAATATGCATTTGTAATCTAAAAGAAAGTATTAGAACATACCTCTTATCGCTAAATCCTAAATTGACCCTGATCGTCGGTAGCAATTCGTTAGGATTTCCACCAGGTGCCCATGTGTTCACCCACCAAAGTTGATCCACATAGAGACATGACCAAAACACCAGCAACATTGATTTATATAATTAAAATTCTTATAATAAGAACTTTAATTAAATGGACAAGACCTTCTTAAGCCTTTATGTCACCTTCCTTGCCTTTCCTTATCTATCTTTCTTTTTCTTTTGTCTTCTTAATTTTTCTTCCTAATCTCTTAGTATTAAGATGACTACTTATCCTTAAATGATAAGATCTAGATAAGAGAAAGAAAGAAAGAAAATTGGACAAAAAGAAACTCTTGTAAGAAAGAAAAGATAATGTTTTTCCACCCGGGGACTCTTGGTGTGCACCCCTATTTATAATGTACGTAGGGGTGCCATCTAAAAAACTCACACCCTTTCCTCATCAAATTCTCATGCCCCATCAGCCAATCTCATGCCTCATTAGTAGAAAATGAGATATAGACTTAGTCCAAGAGGTGCCTTAAAGCAGAAGGGCTCTTGGATTAATTCTACGTAAGTTTTTACGAAGAGTCACAATGCTTCATCTTTGGTGCCACCCTTTTCATCCATTAGATCATGAAACAAAGCCATCCAATGGCTCTAAAAAGGGATGCCCATTCAGCAAGAAGGCATGGAGATAAACATTGAATAGTCAAAGTCCCAAGAGACTTTGACTTAGTCCAAGAGACGTCAAGGAGGAGTAGGCGGCATGGAGTCTTGGGCGGCAAGGGGGCTTGGGCGACAAAACATCCTGGGTGAAAAATTTAAAAGAAAAAAAAATATTTCATCTACAGAAGGACTCTTCTGCACCCCATATCAGATGTCCATGCCAATTAAAAAATATTTATGCGACATAACATATGGAAAAAGTCAAAGAAGATAGGTGCCATCTTATTCCATGCGCCAAAGAGTCCTTTGCGCATGAAAGACTTTCCACGCACAAGAGAGAGACTCTCTGGCATATGGGATGTAGGTATGTGATGTCCAAACTAAAATCCAATCAATCTAGGTTAACCTAACTCAAGACCAAATCTTATTTGGCTCAAATTGGATCTAAATTTAGCCCAAATCAGAATCCAATTCGAATCCAGATGCTAGGGTTTGCTATATGTGCTAGCATATTTATCTTGCAAACATGGTCTAATCTAATTAGACCCTTAATAAATTCTCTTTGTGTGTGATCCATTGGGTTCCACATCTAACCAGCAGTGAGTCAGGATATGATTTGACCTAATCTGGTTAGAACTCAACTAAACTGATTTAGGTCAAAACTAGCCAACCCAATTTGACTTAATTTGAAACACTTTCTAATTTAATGATCAAATTAAAATTTTAATTTGATCAAATCCACAAGACATAATTGACATCTAGCAACGTATCATGACTATCCAAAAGATATAAAATTTTGATGGAAATACCAAAAATATCCTTCAGTAAAAATTACCATGCAACTAGATCCTTCGATCTTCCTGCATCCTGTATATGACTCTGGGTATGGAAATATGTCAATCCCAATATTATATTCATTTCTCTTTCAATCTTATGATAATAATTTATTTAATGAAATATTAGAAACCATTTCTAATTTTCATCATGCTTTGGTCAAAGTCTTTCTGAATCATTATTTGTTTGAAGCAGGTAGGATGCTATTTCCTCTTACCAGGAGAGATCGATTTCTTGTTAACCTACTCACAATCTTCATATATATAATCTACCATATCCAGATCATCCCATACATAACTAAGTCATGAATGAGCATGAACCAAAATATGGATTTATATATATAAGATTCTATGGTAGTTTCAGATTAAAGGATTACATGCACAAATTTCACTATAAGAACCATCTATTGACATGTAGATAAGACTCCATTAGATATTCTCAATTTGGATCAATTCAATGAACTCATTCTCTAATATGCACCCACATTCTTATATTAGTGTCATACACAAGTTATTGTGAGATCAATCACCCTCTTAATCGAGCATATAAAGAATGTGCTAGTCTTACCTGAAAACATTGATCCCTAACTCAATGTCCCATCGACTAGGAATATGTAAATTAGGGTTTTAAGATTTTATGTCTCACTAGTATGATCTCATCATAATCCTAAAACCATATCCCTAATTTATAGAGTTCATCATAATCTTAAATAAATAATAAGACACTGTATATGATGAAATAAATGTCTTTATTTATTAAAAATATTATTACATGAGTCTGGAAGATAAAGTACATTCCAAAAAAAATTTGGCTTGAGGGCATATTCCTTTCATGGACTTTGTCTTGCAGGTCTCATCGGTGACCTCATCCTTCTCAGCTCTAGTAAACTTCGGTGTTAGCATCATTTTTTACACCAATAGGATTGGCATTAGAGGAAGGGCCATTGAACTCTTGTTCTTAAAGAAGTACCCAGTCAAGTTCATCTTCTTTTTCTCTTCTTCAGCTTCCCAACTTCTTTTTCCTTTGATCTATCTTGCATTCTAGCAAGATGCTATCCAAGAAAGCTTTAACCTGATGATCTACCATCTCTATTGCCAGATCTCACATACATCAGCCTACTTCGACCTCATCGCTAGTACCTCAACCACCACCAGCAACCATGGTGGATTTGGAATAGTTCAACCTACTGATGTAGTAGGTTAGAGGCTTTGCTAAAGCAGTGCAGGTCATGCTCCATGTTTTGGCTCTAGTTCAGTCAGAGTGACCATCACTAGAGTTCCGGGATCTAGCACAGGGAAGGCCCACTTGGGCAAGCTGACTGATAATCCTTGGGAAGGGGAAGTAGAGGGCAGAGAGACCCTATTCCGATCATGATCCCATCTCCAAAAAATCTCTATCCCTCTTCAACTAGCCTTCCTTTGAGATTCATGATAGAAATGATATTCTTGATCAAAAGCTTCAAGAAATGAATCGATGGATCGAGGAACTCTACCACGTCGCTCCTACTCACCACGACGATATCACATTGACCATCCTTTCTCCATTCAGATCATGCAGGAGCCCATCCAGCCAAACTTCAAACTTCCCTAGTTTAAGAGTTACGATGAGACCACGAACCCAGTCGACCACCTCAAAGCCTTCAGAACTATGATGCTGCTCCATGGCATGCCTAATGATGGTGTTCATGTAGGATTTCTAGCTCCACTTTCAAATTTTTTTCAAAAATCAAATGCAGTAGAATTAAAAATTAATCTAATTAATTTATAAAGAGCTATAGATCTAATCTAAAAATCTTAGATTACCAAGATCTGATGTGATATGCATGCATAAAATCTAAAAATAAAAATAATCAGTAGTAAAACTATTTTACTACTTTACGTGTTCAGAACACGTTACCTTTACGTGGATAGTCGATCTCCATAATTTGATCACCATTAGGAAGATCTGATCATTACCACCAAGAAGATGTGATCATCGTTACATAGCCACACATGTGTTTGGCCTCCATGGATCGTCCACACGAGATTTTGGTCCCGATCGGCTCCTCCCGAGTGCTAGCTTAATGTAGGATCGTTTGAAGGCTGATGCTGATCGAACTCCTTCGATCTTCCTCCACCAAATCTTTAGACACTCCAGATCAATAGTAGAGGGAGATGAGAGGTTGAGGAGGTATTCCAAAAAATTTTGTTAATATCTGACACTCAGATCTCATGAAACCCCTTTATGAATCCTAGGTAGAAATCCTAGGACAACTTTCACCAAAAGCCCTTGCGCCCTCTTTTTCTCTTGGTTCTTCTTCTCTCTAAATTTTTTTATTATTTTTCCCACATAGGGGAGAGGATCAAGAACATAGAGGAGAGTTTCTTTCAGATTATTTTTATCCAAAAAAATTCTGAGATTTAATAGAAGTGCAAAACAAAACGTGGCATGAGGGAGAGATAGGATAAGGAGGCTGTCCATTCAAATTCAAAAAGGAGAAGATTCTCCGCCACTGGTGCTCAGTCTCAGTCAATTATCATAGGCATCCAATCCATCCATCGAACAAAGATCTAGCTATTTTTCTTCCTTTAAGGCAATGGTGTAGCAGTGTCGTGCTAGAGCTTGATCTTCTTTGACTTCTCCAACTATATGTTTTATCAAAAATTTCATTTTCAAATAGTAAATTGAGACCATAGTTCAAAGTGCATTCAAATTAGATCGACCGAAAATTGCATTATAGGTGAAGGAAGTCTTTACCATTAGAAAATCAACTTGAGCCTTGGATTGCTTTGGGTACCGATCTACCACTATTAGAAAAATAATTATTTCTTCGATCGATACTATATCATCAGTGAATCCCACTAATAGGAAGCTTATTGGTCCCATATGTCTATCAGATATAGACATTTTGGAGAAAGCATCGTAAAATAAAACATCAGTAGAGCTTCCATTATCAATCAAAATATGGCATATATCATAATCAGCAATATTCAAAGTAACTACAACCATGTCATTATATGAAAATTGAACCCCATATGCATCTTCTTTAGTAAAAGCGATGGGTTCTTTAGTCTTCTGCCTCTTTACTATCTCCACTGATCTACTGGCCTCCCCCTATCGATATCCCCTAGCAATGGTGTTGATGATCCCGAGTGGGGGCCAATCTCCTTATGGCTCATCCCTCCAAGGTGGCTCAGGCTGTGGTAGTGCCCTTAGCCGATCTTTCCTCCTTTTTGGCTAACATCATAGAAAATAGTCCAGCCGACCTCATCTGATGAGCTTCTTGATCTTGTCTTGAAGCTGGATGCATTCTTCAGTATCTTAACTATGGTCATGATGATAGAGTCAGTACTTATTGGGGTTGCACTTGCTTGGGTGTGACCTCATCTTCTTCGATTTTGGTAGTTGCTCCTTGATTTCCATCAGTACTTATGTTTTTAGAGTGTTAAGGGGAGAGTAATTATGGAATCTTCTAGGAGGAGAGTTCTACCATACCCTTGGGTCTGGGCTTCTTGGTCGATGAGCTTGAGGTAGAGTTTAGGCTCATCTGTGCTCAGGAGGGATTCTAGAGCGTGGCCAAGCTTCACTTGGCTTTTCAATAGTTGCGGGCTTGCTAGATTCTCCCACTTGTCATTCTCCCATGGCTTCTTCATCTTTGAGTTTAAAAGCTTTTTCATCTTGGGCATAACCCTCAATCCAAGCTAGCATGTCAACAAAGTCTCGGAGATACTTCTTCTCCAAAGAGAAGAGGAGATTATTCTTCTTGAGGCCGCCTTTCAGCATGGCCATAGCAATAGATTGGTCTAAATTTTGGATCTCCAAAGTAGCAGCATTAAAATGGCTAACATAAGCCCAAATGGACTCCCTTTTCTTTTGCTTGATGTGGATGAGGGAGTTCAAACCTCATCTCTAGTACCGGCTGCTGATGAAGTGAGATGCAAATAGATGGCTTAGCTGATCAAAAGAATAAATGGTACCCGATTTGAGGCTTGAGTACCAGTTTCTTATTGCTTTCTTTAAAGTTGAGGGACAAGCTTGGCATAGAATGGCATTAGGTATTGGAAATAGTGTCCCAAAGCCAATCACCAAACTATTGACGATTGTACTATTTCTTATACTTGTATATGACTTATTAAATAAAATTTATTTTGGTATTTTTTATTATAAATTCTCATATTTTTTAATGAACTTTTATGTTGTGGTGAAGTCCTTAGTACTATTTAAAATTGATAAAGAAGAATTTATCATTTAGTCCTTAAACCTGTTCACGACCAAATGGTACGTTGTTACTTTGGACGTCAACGTTTATCAAGTGTAGGTCATTATATACCATATGGGTTGGTTGTCCTCTTAACCAAAAAGTGTGAAGATACTAGTATGGCATTTAGGTGAGGTGTAGAGGTGCATCTGTACTGAATGTGACCAACTCTGGAGATTTTCTACTACCAAGATTTGCTCCGATGGAATATGGGTTTAAGTGTCCCTCTAACTTAAGATCACCATGGTAACTTTTAAGCAACTCACTATGCTTTGGTGCTAGACTACCTAAATTTTTAATTCAATGATGGAAGATTTCTGGACACGGTCAAGTACTTGAGGAGTCGGTGTGTGTATCAAGATGGGATTGACCACTCCTAGTTTCAGGAGCTATGTTCAATTATATTTCAACTTAGCAAATACTTGACCAGGGTAGTCCTAGTGAGGGGTCACAAAACTGATTGCTTTGAGATATGATTTGGATATACTTTTCAGGATTGACAGTTTAACTCGAAGTCATCCTATACACAGAGATCAAAGGAATGATTTATGCAGTAATCATATTCATGCAGGTTCTAAGTGTTGCGATTGTGACTATTCAATCTATCTGGATGTTGGGTAGCATTGCTAGATGGTCACTTTGATTAGTATAAAAATTGGTTCTTGTGCTATCGACTTAGGTTCGAACCTATAGGGTCACACACATTAGAGGTTCCTGCATAATTGATAACTGATGAAGAGTCCCACTGGACTGAAACTCTATGGTCAAGAGTTCCACTAGATTGAGACTCTTTGATCGAGAGTCCCACTAGATTGGGACTCTTTGATCAAGAGTCCTACTGAGCTAGGACTCTAAGTCTTGCTTGTTTGGGACTCTGTGTTCAAGAGTTCCATTGGACTGAAACTCTATGGTTAAGAGTCTCACTGGATTGAGACTCTTCGACTAAGAGTTCTACTGCTATGAAACTTTGATTTTTACTTATCTGAAATTCTATGATCAAGAGTCCTACTGATCCGAGACTTTGTGATCATGAGTTTCACTCGTTTCGAACATCGGGATCAAGAGTCCCACTGGTTAGGAACTCTTCAATCAAAAGTTTCATTTTGATGGGACTCTATTATCTGAGCACCTATTGGATTTAAATTCTTTATGTATGAGAGATTTAATTAGTAATTTGATAGCTAATTAACTTAATTTGATTAAGTAATTATTTTTGGATTAAGTCCAATTGAATTAGATTCAGTTGGGTTTGACCCAATTAGGTTATGAGATGACCTAATCATCAAGGAGGTTTGTTCTCTGATTTGATTAGAGGTTGGGCTTAATTAATTTTTGATTTGATTAAGATTTAATTAAGTCTAACTAAGCCTAAATAAATTTGGTTTAATCTAGTCTAATTTGGCCTAGCCAATTTGGATTGGAATGGGTTCAATTGGATAAGGTTTCATTAAGACTAGTTTGACTAGTCTACTTGCCAACTCACCTCATCCTTGTGCCATTCCATTCTCCATAGGAATTCAGAGTTCTCATTGATTTTTTCATGCACAAGAGACCTCACACACTCCATTCCCAAATCCTAAAGGGATAAGAACAAGTTGGTTGCCATTCAAATTCAAATGGAG
>QRFJ01003820.1:0-65714 GCA_006176705.1 Cocos nucifera
AGAGAGATCCAGACAAGTGGGATAGGCTAGCACGGTTACCCATAGGAACCAAAACAGTAAAGGATTGCTCAAAATAAATGCTAGTCCATCAATATAATTATTAAGAATGGATCAAATACTATTTCATAAAATTACTAAGATTTACCAATATATCAATGATTTGAAAAGTTGGTTAAATCTTACACTAACAGTGAAGCTTGTCTAAAATTATTAGAATCACTCGAAAGCTTGGAAGCAAAATGTCACCACCATCCAAGAAGCTGAAGACCTCAACAAGCACCATTGGAAGAGCTCCTTGGATCCTTAATGACTCAAGAATTAATAGAGGCAAGACATGAAGAGGAAACCAAGAAGAAAAGACCATAGCTCTCAAGACACTCCAAGATGAGAGTGAGAAATTCGATGAGAGAGGAAGAAGAAACTGGGCCATGATTAACAAGAAAGTTTAGAGGTTTAAAGAAAGAAGAAGCAAGGATTCAAGAAGAATATCTTCCAAGGAGAACCAAGTAAGAAAAAAGAAAAGGAGCTTCCAATTTGCTTCGAGTGCAAGAAATCTGGCCACTTTAGGATGGACTGCCCCCTTCTCAAGAAATCATCCAAAAAGCTCAAGAAGAAGGCGATGATGGCCACTTAAAGTGATAGTGAGGACCCTAGCACTGAAGAAGAATCATAAGAAGAAGCCAACCTTTACCTGATGACACATCATGGGAAGGTAAATGCTGAAAACTTTTTAGATTTTACTTTTGATGAGTTACAAGAGGCTTTTTCTGAACTTATGGCTGATATAGAGAAGTAACTTTGAAAAATAAAGATTTAAGAAAGTTAAATTCAAAACTTACTCATGAAAAGAAAATAGTTTTTGAAAAACTGAATTTGCTTACTAATAAAAATCAAAAATTGAATGATGAACTAGCAAAAATCAAACCATTTGCAGAAAGATTTATTTATAATTTTAAAAAAATTAAATATGCTACTCAATAAGCAAAGAGCTATTTTTAATAAAGCCAGATTAGGATTTAAACCTCATAAGAAATAAAAACTATTCAAAAATCTATTTATTAAAGCTTCATCAAACTCTACTTCAAATATCTCATATTTGGTGTGGCAAAATTGATCATAAGTCTTATGTATGTGATTTCAGAAAATTAAATGAAAACGTAGTTAAAATAGTTTGGGTTCCAAAATGAACCATGAGCACTAACCCCAAAGGATCCAAGATGACTTGGGTACCTAGAAACTCAAATTGATTTTCTTGTGTAGGAGTGTTTTGTAGCTCAAGATAAGAAAACGCTTTCGTATCTTGATAGTGGCTGTTCAAGGCACATGATGGATGACAAATCTCAATTTGTCACTTTTGAACCTAAAGAAGGAGGGGTAGTTACATTTGGTGATAATGAAAAGAGATGCATTATTGGCGTCGGTAACATTCATATCACTTCTTCTACTTCTATATTCAAAAAGTATTGCTAGTTAATGAGTTGAAACATAATTTTCTTAGCATTAGTCAATTTTGTAATAAGGGATTTAAAGTAACTTTTGAATCTCTATTATATATTATTTCTAATCCAAATGACAACGGCATCATGTTCATAGGATATAGACATAACAATGTCTACATGGTAGATCTTGATGATCTACACATGAAGAATGGTCAATGTCTTGTGGCAATGGATGCCAAGGTCAATGAAGCTAGTTGGTTGTAGCATCGTAGATTAGGTCAAGCTAGTATGGACTTACTTCCAAAATTAATTAAGAAAGATCTTATAAGAGGATTACCAAAACTAAGTTTTGAAAAGAATCAAATTTATGATGCATGTCAATTTGGAAAGCAAACTAGGAATTCTTTCAAACCAAAAGGATGATTTCAACTTCTAGACCTTTAGAATTGCTACACATGAATTTGTTTGGACCCACAAGGACCACTAGTCTAGGAGGTAAAAAGTATGGTCTTGTAATTGTAGATGATTTTTCAAGATTCACTTGGGTAATGTTTTTAGCACAAAAAGATCCTTCAATGCATTTTCCAAATTTTATCGAAAGGTTTTGAATGAAAAGAACATATCAATAGTTTGCATACGTAGTGATCATGGTACAAAATTTAAAAATCAATACTTTGAGAACTTTTGTAATGAAAAGAGAATTGATCATAATTTTTCAGCACCTAGAATCCTACAATAAAATGGAGTAGTAGAAAGAAAAAATCAAACACTAGAAAAAATGGCTTGAACTATGTTGTGTGAAAGTAATTTACCTAGATATTTTTGGACTGAGGTAATAAATACTGCATGTTACATATTAAACCATGTTCTAATAAGACCTATTTTAAAGAAAACCCCATATGAACTTTGGAATGATAGAAAACCAAATATCAACTATTTTCATGTGTTTGGTTGCAAATGCTTCATACTTAATAATAGAAAAGATAACATAGAAAAATTTGATGTCAAGTTCGATGAGGGTATCTTCTTAAGATACTCCTCATCAAGCAAGGCATATAGAGTCTTCAACAAAAGAACTCTCGTTGTTGAAGAATCAATTCATGTTATCTTTGATGAATATAATGTCAAATCTGTTAGAAAAGAAGATGCTTTAGATGAGAATGCAGAAAATCTTCATGATAAGATGGATAATCTAACACTCGAGGATGCTCCACCTCAAAATAATGAAGAAGAGAAAAATGAAGAGTCCTCTCACAATTCAAGAGAGGAGCTACCAAAAGAATGGAAGTATGCACATAGACATCCTAAAGATCTAATAATCGATGATCCATCACAAGGGGTAAGACCACGATCTTATCTTAGAAATATAAATAATTACATAGCTTTTGTTTCACAAATTGAACCTAAATCAATAGAAGAAGCTGAAAATGATCCATATTGGATAGATGCCATGCAAGAAGAATTAAATCAATTTGAAAGAAACAAAGTGTGGACCCTAGTCGATAGACCAAATGACCATCCAATAATTGAAACTAAATGGGTATATCGAAATAAATTAGATGAACATGGAATCATTATAAGAAATATGGCCAGATTAGTAGCAAAAAGATATAATCTGGAAGAAGGTATTGATTTTAATGAAACCTTTACCCCTGTAGCTAGATTAGAGGCCATTAGACTATTGCTTGCTTTTGCATGTTTCATGAATTTTAAATTATACCAAATAAATGTAAAAAGTGCATTTCTTAATAGTTATATAATAGAAGAAATATATGTTGAACAACCACCTGGATTTGAAAATCATGCATTTCCAAATCATGTATTCAAATTACATAAAGCCTTGTATGGTCTAAAACAAGCCCCACGTGCTTGGTATGAAAGATTAAGTAAATTATGACTAGATAATGAATTTACTAGAGAAAATGTAGATAAAACCTTGTTCTTAAAAAGATAAGATGAGAATCTATTAGTTGTACAAATCTATGTGGATGATATTATTTTTGGTGCCATTAATGAAATTCTTTGTCATTGCTAACCTAATGCAGGATGAGTTCAAGATAAGCATGATGGGAGAGTTAAACTTCTTCCTCAGACTCCAAATCAAGCAAAAATAAAGAGGAGATCTCCATCAATCAAATAAAATATACAAAGAAAATACTCAAGAAGTTTGGGATGGAGAGTTCAAGACCAAGTGACACACCAATGAGTACATCTTGTAAACTTGACAAACATGAGAAAGGTAAGAAAGTAGATTTAAAATTATATAGAGGTATGATAGGCTCACTTATTTAACTTACTGCAAGTAGATCAGATATAGTATTCAGTGTTTGCATGTGTGCTAGATATCAATCAGACCCTAGAAAATCATATTTGCTTGCTGTCAAAAGAATCTTTAGATACTTATCTAGGATACTTAATGTAGGACTATGGTATGATAGAGCATCTCAATTTGAATTAATTGGTTACTTTGATGCTAATTTTGCTGGGTGCAAACTTGATAGAAAAAGCACTAGTGACACGTCAATTTATAGGAGTAAATTTAATTTCTTAGTTTAGTAAGAAATAAAACTCAATAGTACTCTCAATGGTCGATTTCGAATATATAACTACTGGAAGTTATTGTGCATAAATTCTTTGGATTAAATAATAATTAAAAGATTTTGAATTCAAACTTAATAAGATATCCATAAGATGTGATAATACAAGTACAATCAATTTAACCAAGAACCCAATTCAATACTCAAGATCCAAACACATTGAGATAA
Organism: Cocos nucifera; assembly: GCA_006176705.1. Classification (NCBI taxonomy): domain Eukaryota; kingdom Viridiplantae; phylum Streptophyta; class Magnoliopsida; order Arecales; family Arecaceae; genus Cocos; species Cocos nucifera. The sequence continues at coordinate 4,205 of QRFJ01003820.1, forward strand.
GACATCACTTTATAAGAGATCATGTACAAAATAATGATGTGGTGCATAAATTTATTAGTACTGATAAATAATTAGCTGACATAATCACAAAACCTCTTAGTGAAGAAAAATTTAGCATTATAAGAAGAGACTTAGGACTATGCTACCAACTTGATTAAATTTCATTCACCAAATTTTTAAGTAAATCAAATTAAATCCAAAAAAATTAAATCTTATGTACAAAATTAATGATCAATATTTAGAAAATAACTAAATATTATCTAAATATCAAATCTCCTCTGAAACTCTAGAAGTTTTATAACTATTGCTCGAGTTGACTCGAGCAAACTAGTTCAAAACCATGAGTCCACTTGAGGGTCGGGGGCCACAGGGGATAAAACAAATCGTGACTATTTGCGATACCTTAGAAAGTCTTCATTTTTGTGAGTAGAGGGCCTCTCATCCCCCTAAGAACCCAATCCAGCAGTTTCACTTATTTTCTACAAACCTTTCCCTTCGATTCGTGGAATCAAAGGCCGACTTTAGACAGAATGGTTAGGGAATGGCAAGGAGTGTGGAAGGTTTGCAATACCCATGTAGCCGATGAATGAAGGAGGAGAAGAAAAGACCAAATGGAATGGGCAACATCCCAACCATTTGGGATTTCTCAACCCTCTGAAGAATCCATTCAGGAGAAATCCGTTCAGGAAGAACCCATTTAGGAAGAAACTCAACCGAATCAAGGTATACCAAACTCTCCTTCTCCACCATCTCCACCTATTAGTAGAATGGTCACTAGAGCCATAGCAATGGGGAGAAGAATCAATTTTGATTTCTTTGAAAGTTATAATTTTTCCATTGAGACTTGGATTTATAGGATGGGGTGGAGAAATTTTTGTACAAATGACATCCCCCCCCCCATGTACCCTAAGTTGGTTAGAGAGTTCTATGAAAATCTTAAAAGAGGATTTTCGAAAATTATAACTATAGTCAAAGGTGTTCAAATTGAGGTGACAGAGGAGAGTTTGGCCCAGACCTTTGGAATCACAAAGGAAGGATTTGTGCTGGATAAGTTATCTGACAAAAGGAGGGGTTTGAGACTGATTATGGGCAGGGATGATATCGTAGGAGATGTACTGGCATCCACACTATTAGTGGAGATGAGGGTTCTTCATCATATCATTAGTGGAATTTTTATACCCAAACTGAGTAGACATGATTTTGTATCTAAGAGAGAACTATGGATGATGTATTTGATGGTTTAGGGGATGCAGATAAATCTGTTCGGTATTATGATGCATCAAATGAGAGAGGCTGCATCAAGGAACAAGATATGCTTATCCTATGGAATGGCCCTGACTTGGATTTTTGAGATTGCAGGAGTATCACTAGAGAATGAAGCAAAAAAGAAGCAGTCTCACTATGATGTTTATGACATGAGAGCCTTGACCAGAATGCAATATCATGTATGAAGGAATTAGATCTAGGATTTTACAGGTAGATCTTCAAAACTTTTTTAAGATCTTATAACGAAAGACATAAATAAATTAAATATTTATTTAAAAAAATGTGTAAACACCTAGATCTCAGATCTATTACACGATCAAGGCATGATATTAAATCAAAAATTAAAATCAAATAAGAAAGTAAAAGATCGATCAAATCAACCTAGATGTACACTATATCAAATGCAGGTATAAAGTTAATAGATCAGATCTATTATCTGAGTAAGTTAGACATTATAACTTGCTGATCTAGGCTTGAGGATGAAGTCACGAGCCATACATACATCCGGCCTCTAGGAGTCGTCTACACGAGCCTACGATCTCTAATTTGAAGTTCGATGTAGGAAATCAGCACAGTATGCTAGTATTGTGCTGATCCTTCTTCGATGGTCGATCTGATGCTTTCTTCTTTGAAATTTGGACTCTCCAAAATATGAGAAGAAAGATGAGACTTTACTGATCTGAGACTTTCTCAGAAAAACTCAAAAAAAAGGAAGAGAAATTGAAAATAAAATAGCCCTAGAAGAAGACCCTCTTCTTCTTCTTTTTTCTCTCACCTAGACATCTAGTTTGGTGCCTATGGAACCCCCATGCCTAAGAACCCTCTTCCTCTAATTTTTGCACATCCCAAACTGAAGGAAAAATCCTATTTTCTAGGTCAGGTTCGTTCAGATCTGATTGGATTAGGAGGGATATTTCAAAAATTTTTTCTCTAAGATCCTAATCAAATCTAAAACTCAGATCTAATCTTATTGATTTGATAATAAAAATAAAAATAAAAATTAAATCTAATTTAATTATACCTTTATTTTTGATAATCCAATTATCCTATGATGATTTCGATGTTTGCTTGAGGTTCTGGATGTAGCCATGCAAGTGCCTGGCCTCTATCGGTATCCACTTAGGTAGGATCTGAAGATCTTCTCCTTCTCAATCAATCCTCTAAAAATTAGATCTAGATCTGATCTTGAAGATCTTTAAAATTGCTTTTGAAGAACAGCCATTATCTCTTGCAGCAGTGCTGCCTTCTTCCTTTCCTGGCGCCTTTCACTTGCTTGGATCGCACCATATTCATGCCCAAAAGCCCTTGGGCATGGAGAGGAGAGAGAGGACCAGAGGGTGGCATGGAGAAGGAGGGAGAGGGGCTATGTGGCATGGGCTAAAGGCAGAAGAATTAAATTCTTGGCTTAGATAGGGTTTATATAGACCCTACTGCACCATGTAGTGCCACATCATCCTGGCCAATCACGACCTTTTGTGCAATCAGATCTAAATTTGATTGGTGGGATTATATCATCTGATCCAATTAGATGAGTGACCCTCAAAATCCTCCTAAGGTGGCATCAAGACTGGGTCAAACAAGACTTCTTGGCGCCAAATAGTTTAATCCCCTAAAGCAACATGGAGTCCCATCTATATGGGACTCCATATTTTATCCTCTTAGGGCACACGCCTCCCTAGGCATGTGCCCCCTTCCTGTCTGCATTTTAGTAGGAGGACAAGTCCCCAGGTACTCTCCTATGGGTGCATGACACATGGGCAAATGTCTAAGTATCCAGGGTCAATATTTGACCAATGTCCTAAGACAAGATTTAGCAGGTAATGAAAAATGGGAGGTGTTGTCTCAAATTTATCTCATAAGTTAAGATAACCCCTTTCTAACCTGGACAAGCTCCAGTCAGACCAAGTAATGTTTCCTGAGTGAGCCCAAATATATTTGGCTCAGTCGACATAAGCTTTAATGATTATTAAAGGAGAACATTAGGCTCAATCGTGTGCTAGCATGATTTCTTTGAACCTAATTTTATTTTATTCAAATCAATTGAACTGGCTTAGTCTAATTGATGACATCCAGATCCAAACCCTTATTCGTGTGACCCAGTTAGCTTTAGTTCCATATGGTAATGGGATATGTCACGATCTCTATCATTGATATCATCAAAACACCTTTCGATGGATCAGAACTTTTTTGATTCAAACAACTAGTATGATAGATCATCTAAATTATTCTAATTGCTCCTAAAATCTACCAGTGATACCTAGCAGCATATGGTGACAACCCGTCAGAACTGAAAGTGAACCTCTTGGTGTAGTTATCTATGTGATTAAGTTTTTCTATCTTGAGCCCTGACCAGATTAGGGTTATGGTGATCTTGCCAAACCCTAATTTTCGTCATATGAATTAATCATTAGATTCAAGTCCAATGTGAAAATCCTAATCAAAACTCTTTCTATTATTTCACTCTACCATGACCATGGGCTTATGGACTTGATTCTCATGATCATCATAGGGTTGCTCCTCATCTACCAAGGTAGATAGATCTCCTATTGGTATAATCCAATTCCTACAATGAACATGCTATAGCCAACATACACCTCAGGATTTTGAATGGCTAGGAGACCAAGTTACGGTGTAGTCAAACTATAACACCCTTAAGGTAAACTGCCGATGCACCTTAGGTCAAAGAACTAGATACACTACTGTAGCTTTGAGCCAATCATCGACGAGAAGGTAGACTTTCTTATGACTGCTCGAGGTAGTCACGCTCAGTGCCCTCATTCTCTAACGAGTACCTGTACTCTCACTCTAGTGTCTCTACACCGTAGATTCAAGACTCATCTATCTATAAAAAAAATGATCGTACACCAACCTTTCGGATCAATCACCATCCTCATGACGATCATATGGTCGGGAGCATTTTATGAGTTAATAATGAAAATTCATGTCTTAAATTTTTAACTCTTGAAAATATGAACTATCATTACTATTAACTCAAGAGATGTATCACAGACACTTTCAAATATACACTATGATAGAAAATAATCTATTTTATTATTTATAGTTAAAATTATAATTTTGCCCTTAGAAGAGTATTACAAGTATCAGCCAATCTGGTTTTTAGGGCATACATATCTAACAAACTCCCACTTGACCTAAAGCCAATTGGCTACAGATCTAAGTCCCATCTTCTCAAGGTGGGCTTCGATCTTCTGCTGATCCAATGGCTTTGTAAGTGGGTCTGCCACATTATCTACGGAGTTGACTCTCTTGACCTCGATGTAACCTTTCTTAAGATAATCACGGATGTGGTGGTATCACCACTTGATGTGCTTGGATTTCTAATGAGACCTCGGCTCCTTAGCAAGAGATGTGGCACCATTATTATCGTAGTATAGAGGAATGGCATTCGATGGCGTCACTTCGATCTCTGTGGTGAACTTCTTGTACTAGAATGCCTTCTTCACAGCTTTTGATGTAGCAATGTACTCTACTTTCATGGTGGAATCTGCTATCACTGTCTACTTGAAACTCTTCCAACTGACAGCACCATCATCACACACAAATAGACTCCCAGATGTAGACTTTTGATCATCTATATCGAACAAAAAATCTGAGTCAGTATACCCTTGAACTTGGAGTTCTCCATTACCAAAAACCAACATCATATCCTTAGTTCTTCTCAAGTACTTAAGGATACATTTCATAGAAATCCAGTGTTCTTCACCTGGATTTGACTGATATCTGCTCGTGACACTCACAGCATGGGCTATATCAGGTCGTGTACATAATATGGCATACATGAGGCTCTTATTGCTGAAGCATTAGGGATCTTGCTCATGCATTCAATCTCCTCAGGTGTGTTGGGACACATTATCTTGGAGAGATGAATGCCATGTCTGAAGGATACCAATCCCCTCTTGGAGTTTTCCATGCTAAACCTTTTTAGCACTTCCTCTATGTACATCTTCTGTGAAAGACATAGCATCCTATTCGGTCAATCTCTATAGACCTTAATTCTTAGAATGAAGGATGCTTCTCCTAGGTCTTTCAAGAAGAATTCTTTAGATAACCATATTTTAACTATGGTCAACATGAAAATATCATTCCCAATAAGGAGGATGTCATCTACGTACAGTACGAGAAAGACAATAGTGCTCCCACTGACCTTTTTGAAAACATATGATTTTTTCTCGTTCTTGATGAAATCAAATAATTTGATCATATCATTAAAACGAGTATTCCAGCTCCAAGATGCTTGCTTAAGTCCATATATGGATCTTTGCAGCTTGCATACTTTGTGATCAACATTACTGGATGTGAAACCTAGTGGCTATTCCATATAGATATCTTCCTCAAGGTATCCATTTAAGAATGCCATTTTCACATCCATTTGCCATATTTCATAATCAAAATAGGCTGCAATAGCAAGTAATGTGCAGATGGATTTTAGCATGGCTACTGGTGAAAAGATATCATGATAGACAATTCCTTCGTACTGACTACCCTTTTGCCACTAATCTAGCTTTGAATGTCTCAACATTTCCATCTACACCAATCTTTCTCTTGTAGATCTATTTACACCTAATAGGTACTATACCTTCAGGTGGATCTACCAAGGTCCAGACTTGGTTTGAGTGCATCGAGTCAATTTCTGACTTCATTGCGTCTAACCATTTCTCAGAGTTAATATCCGATATTGCCTTGTCATATATTTTCGGATCATCACCATGAATCCTATTATCTATGAGAAACATTTTTTCTACTTTCTCTGAAATAGTACTTAAGTACCTCTCAGGGAGATGAGAAATTCTTTTCGATCTACAAGGTGGAGGAGGTAGTGATTGTATTGGCTCAACCTAATTTGGTTCCATAGGGTCCTTAGCTCATTGCTCTTATGAGATTTTCTCCTCGAGCTTGATTTGCTTTCCAATGCCACCATCTTGAATAAACTATTTTTCAAGAAAGATGGCATACCGACTCATAATCATATTATGGTCTTCTGAAATATAGAAATAATATCCTAATAACTCTTTAGGATATCCTATGAATCGAGCTCTAAAGGATCTATAGTCTAACTTGTCCGCTTGTTATCTTTTGACATGAGCCGGATAATTCCAAATTCTAAGATGACTCAGACTTGATTTTTTATCATGCCATATCTCATACGATGTGGTAGGAATGGTTTTAGATGAAACCCTATTCAGTAAATATATAGCAGTTAATAGACTATGTCCCCAAAGAATATCAGGAAGGTTTGTAAAGCTCATCATGGATCGGACCAAATCTAATAGGATCCGATTTCTCCATTCTAAAATTCTGTTAAGTTAACGTGTTCCTGGTGGAGTCCATTGAGAGACTATGCCATATTTCTTGAGATTGTCCAGGAATTCTCGACTAAGGTATTCACCTCCTCGATCTCGTCGAAGAACCTTAATGGATTTTTTAGTTTGCTTTTCAACTTCATGTCTGAATTCCTTAAATTTTTCAAAGACTTCAGTCTTGTGTCTCATAAGATACACATATCCATACTGAGATAAATCATCACTAAATATTATGAAGTAGATAAAGTTGCCTCTAGTTAGCACATCAAATGGGCTGTACACATCAGTATGTACTAGGGCAAGTAGTTCCATGGCCCTTTCCCTAAGTCCTACAAAAGAGAGCTTAGTCATTTTGCCATGAAGACATGATTCACAAATTGGATATGACTCAAAAGTCAACAGACTCAATAGCCCGATTTTCTTCAATTTGTTAACCCTATCTTCTGCTATATGACCTAGCATTAGATGCCATAAATACCTATCATTTGGACTATCCCTGGATCATTTTGATCTTATGGCATTCACATTTTGCTCGATATTAAAGATAGATATATTAATATGTAACTGGTAGAGACCGTTAATAAGAAAATCACTTGGTATTTTATTTCTTTCATAAAGAATATTACAATGGTCCTTAAGAAAACTAATTACATAGCCTTCTTATGCTAAACATGAAATAGAAATCAAATTCCTACTTGCAGCAGGCACATAATAATAATTCTTAAGTACTAAATCTAAGCCCGTTGGTAGTCGAAGAGGGTAGGTTCCCACGACCATAGCAACAATCCTTGCTCGATTTTCGATGCGTAGGATCATCTCACCATCCCTCAGCCTCCTGCTATCCTCAAGACCCTGCATGTAAGTGCATAAATGAGCACTAAAACTAGAGTCAAGCATCCAATTGGATGTAGAAAAAATCATAAGGTTAAATTCAAGAACGAGCATACCTTCAGAAGGATCTATCTCCTTCTTATTCTTCAGGGTGGCCAGGTATGTAGGGCAGTTTCGCTTCTAGTGGCCGTCAGTATTACAATGAAAATACTTTCCTTAGCCAGTGGCTTTCTTCTTCAACTCTGCCTTCTTTTTCTTTCCACCTTCCATCTTCTACTTTTTCATAGATTTCTTCATCTTTCCAAAAGACTTTCTCTTGGATGAATCCATTCCATAGAAAGTACTGAGCCTTTAGAACCTTTCATAAAAATCTCAGCAGTAACCAATATATTCATAAGCTTGGCCAGAGTATTCTGAAGTTTATGCATATGGTAGTTCATGATGAACAGCCCATATGCATCAATTAAGGATTGCATAATTATATCATTCTGTAGATCTCGGTCTAACTTCACTTCAAGCTTCTCAAGCTCTTCCAAGTCCTTGATCATCATCAGATAATGAGCTTAGACTGACTACCCATCATGCATTTTAGCTTTAAACAATCATTTACTGATCTGATATTTGGCTGCATGACTCTGTTCACCAAACAACTCTTGTAGGTGAGCCAACATTTGATGGATAGTCTTGATATCTTCATGTTGGTGCTGAAGCTCATCAAACATCAAGCCCAACATATATTATCTAGCCTTATTATCTTCATCCATCCACTTGTCAAGAGATGCTCTCGTTCAGTGGACGAACGAGCTGGTAAGGTGGGGGGATCCTGATCCAATATATGAGTCAACTTCTCAAAACCCAAAATGATTTTGAAGTTTCAAAGACAATCTTTGTAATTAGGTCCGATCAGTCTATGGGTGTCCAGGATATAGGCTAGTGGGTTGGACGCAGATATTTTTCTTTTCCTCTAGAGAGTCAAAGTTTCTAGTTACATTTTGTAATTAAGACTTGACCAATTTATTTAGAAGTTTAATTTTTAAATAAATTAACTTTCACTATTTTTTTGAATTCCTACACTTCCTCTGTAGAGATGCAAAAATCTGCATAATTATTGATTTTTAGTGGGTGGTGCAGTCCCACCAACTGACTCATCATCTCACTTAACAGTTATTAGTGATGGGTTAGTCAATGAGTGAACAACTCTTGTCCAATGATTCTCTAATTATGGTGCATCCAGACTTAGTCTCTAATTCATGAATCTCACCACGTCCAAAATATTGATCAACTCCTTAGTTAAGTCAGACCCATCATTTGCATAGATTGGATTTCAAATTAGATCTCTCACCGTACCTAGAATATTGAGCCTAATCCATCCTCCAGTCCATAGCATCCAATGCCTAGTAGACATGGTTGCATCTTTTCGGTGTAACTGAACCACTATGACCAGTCGAGAATAATCAACCTCGGAAAGGGCCCGCACATCTACAATGGTGGAAAATCTTAGACTTAATTTTTTCTTAGGAAGATTTGATTTAGGTCTCTTTAAACTTGATTTGAAATAGCCATAACCATTATGACTAACCTAGTAGCATGGATTAGCTCAGATTGTTAGCCACCTTAGATCAGGACTGGGCCAACAAATATGATCAGATAAGTGAGACTGGTGGAAGAGATATGTCATTAACTCGACAAGAACGCATTCGAGTCGAGTAGCTCCCAATTAAAAATTAGTCGATAGTATCTGCCAAACTTACCTTAGACACCAAATTATTAAGCCAGAATCAATCAGGTTAGCCTACAATCCGGACTCTAACCACTGAGCCTAATTAGGACTTTACTTGATCGATCACTCATGTGACTCAATCTTGACCCAGACTTAATCCTATTAGGCTGGTCAATTTAAGTACTCTTGATCCCATCTAACCAACTCCTGATTCGATTTGATCAACCGCTAGACCTAATTGAGCTACCCAAGCCTGAACCCAATTTTATGAATATGTTTTAGATCTAAAATTTTTTAATTTTAGATCTAATATATTTTATAATCTTAATTCTTAATTAAGTTTAGGATTCATAAATAAAACATGTATATAAAATTCTAGGATTTTAGGATCTAGGGTTTTGCAGAAAATAAGTTTTTGATTTCAAATTAAAGACAAACGCACAGCACCCATACACACCATAAGAACAACCCATAGAATTGGAGGAGGGGGTCTTTAAGCCATACTTTATTCTTATGATCGAACAGCCAAGGGTAACGTCTTAATCAGAAATATGATAAATCTACAAAACTAGTTACATCTACATCATATATCATATATATATATAAATGATCTAACTAAAAAATATATTTTGCATGCATCTCATGCATCATATCATGCATGCTTTTAGATCTAAATTATTTCATAAACATCTAAGAATTAAGATTTAAATTTGATTATGTCAAATTAAAATTTATTCTAGATAATTTTGTAGAACTATTCTATAACTAGTCTAAACATGCATTTATCATATCTCATATGAATAAATTAAATAAATTTAATTTCTATTTTTTAGATTTAATTATAATATTTATAATATCAAAAAATAATAAATAAATAGATCTAAAAGTCATAATTAATCAAATTAAAGTTATGATTATGCTAAACTACACATAGAATAATTCTATTCCTAGTCTAGTCATGCATCTCATACATCTTAGATCAAGATTATTTAATTTTTAATTTTTTAATTTTAGATCTAATCACACCTAATGTAATATCTAAAATTATCTAATTATCAAATTAAAAATAAATTAAAATTAAATCTAATAAATTATGGAACCAAGCTTTGAAACCAGTTGAAGAAAAAAATCTATTTTTTAGATCAAATTCGTTCAGATCTGATTGGATCAGGAGGAATAATTTTAAAAAAAAAATTTTAAGATCCTAATCAGATCTAAGACTCCTCAGATCTAATCTTATTAATCTAATAATAAAAATAAAAATAAAAATTAGATCTAATTTAATTATACCTTTATTTTGGATAATCCAATTATCCTGTGATGATCCTGATGTTTGCCTGAGGTTCTGGATGTAGCCATGCAAGTACCTGACCTCTCTCGATATCCACTTAGGTAGGATATGAAGATCTTCTCATTCTTAATCAATTCTAGAAAAAATAGATCTAGATCTGATCTTGAAGATCTTCAAAATTGCTTTTGAAGAACAGCCATTGTCTCTTGCAGTAGTGCTGCCTTCTTCCTTTCCTGGTGCCTTTCACTTGCTTGGATCGCACCTTATTTATGCCCAAAAGCCCTTGGGCATGGAGAGGAGAGAGAGGACTAGAGGGTGGCATGGAGAAGGAGGGAGAGGGGCCATGTGACATGGGCTAAAGGCAGAAGAACTAAATTTTAGGCGTAGATAAGATTTATATAGACCCTACTTCGCCATGCAGTGCCGCATCATCCTGGCCAATCATGATCCTTTGTGCAATCAGATCTAAATTTGATTGGTGGGATGACATCATCTGATCCAATCAGATGAGTGACCCTCAAAACCTTCCTAAGGTGGCATCAAGACTAGGTCAAACAAGATTTCTTGGCGCCACATAGTTTAATCCCCTGAAGCAACCTGGAGTCCCATCTATATGGGACTCCATCTTTTATCCTCATGGGACGCACGCCTCCCTAGGCATGTGCCCCCTTTCTATCTACTTTTTAGTAGGAGGATAAGTCCTCAGGTACTCTCCTATGGGTGCATGACACATGGACAGATGTCTAAGTATCCAGGATCAATATTTGACCAATGTCCGAAGACAAGATTTAGCAGGTGATGAAAAATGGCAGGTGTTGTCTCAAATTTATCTCATAAATTAAGACAATCCTTTTTTGACCTAGACAAGCTTCAGTTAGACCAAGTAAATGTTCCTGAGCGAGCCCAAACACATTTGGCTACGTTGAGACAAGCTTTAATGATTATTAAAGGAGAATATTAGGCTCAATCGTATGCTAGCACGATTTCCTTAAATATAATTGAATCTTATTCAAATCAATTGACTGGATTTGTCCAATTGATAATATCTAGAACTAAACCCTTGTTTGTGTGATCTAGTTAGGTTCAATTCTATATGATAATGAGATATGTCGCCATCTCTATCATCGATATCATCGAAACACCTTTCGATGGATCAGAACTTTTCTGATTCAGATAATTAGTATGATTGATCATCCAAATCATTCTAATTGCTTCCAAAATCCACTAGTGACACCTAGCAGCATATGGTGGCAACCCATTAGAACTGAAAGCGAACCTCTCGATGTAGTTACCTGTGTGATTAAGTTTCTCTATCTTGAGCCCCGATCGGATTAGGGTTAAGGTGATCTCGTCAAACCCTAATTTCCATCATATGAATTAATCATTCGATTCAAGTCCAATGTGAAAACCCTAATAGAAACTCTTTCTATTATTTTACTTTGCCATAGCCATGGGCTTACGGACTTGATTCTCATGATCATCATAGGGCTGCTCCTCATCTATCGAGGTAGATAGATCTCCTATTAGTGCAATCCAATTCCTACAATGAACATGCTATAGCCAACATACACTTTAGGATTTTGAATGGCTAGAAGACTGAGTTATGGTATAATCAAACTATAACATCCTCAAGATGAACAGTCGATGCACCTGAAATCAAAGAACTAGACACACCACTGTAGCTTCGAGCCAATCATCGATGAGAAGATAGACTTCCTTATGACTGCTTGAGATGGTCATGCTCAGTGCCCTCATTCTCTAACGAGTATCTGTACTCTCGCTTTGGTGTCTCTATACCATAGATTCAAGACTCATTTATCCATAAAAAAAAAAAGATCGTACACCAACCTTTCGGATCAATCACCATCCTCATGATGATCCAACGGTCGGAAGCATTTTATGAGTTAATAATGAAAATTCATGTCTTAAATTTTCAACTCTTGAAAATATGAGCTATCATTACCATTAACTCAAGGGATGTATCACAGACACTTTCAAATACACACTGTGAGAGAAAATAATCCATTTTATTATTTATAGTTAAAATTATAATTTTGCACTTAGAAGTGTATTATAAGTGTTAGCCAATCTGGCTTCTAGGGCATATATATCTAACACAAACCTCTCCCAAAGCTCTATATTCTATAAAAAAATTTGAAAAAAATTCATTCAATAAATAAAGAAAAAGAAGAGTCCAAGTTAGATCAAAATCCTAGACTAGGAATATCCAAACATGGAAAGTTGTTGGGATGCTCAACTCTTGGATGCCTCCTCCATAATTATTGGCATGGACCAGCAAGGGAGAGTGCACAAAAAAAAATATTATTTTCATAAAATAAGAGAAGAATTAATTAAAAGAGAGGGCGACACTCAAGAGAAGGTGTTTTAGTCAACAAGGATTCTATCTCATAGAATTCTAAGCAAAACTAACTCCTCTTTTGACTTGGTCTTCCAATAAATTGCCATATGAGAAAAGGAAGAGAGAAAGAGGACATGAAAAGCCATGGAAGTGGAGAATTTTCACATAAGAAACAAAATAAAAAGGGCATGGGGCATGAGGATTAAGTGGCGCAAGTGATAGGGAGTCCTAGTCACACTAGAACTCCTATTTTGACTTGGTCAAACAAGATCTTTTAATCAAATAAAATCAAGATTAAACCAACCCAATTAAATAAGGCCCTAATCCATTTAAGGACTTAATTAAATTAGATTTAATCAAATTTAATTTTGATTTATTTTCTAATCAAATTAGATAATTGGGTTAATCCAAGTTCTAGTTAGACTAGGACTAGTTCTTTCTTGCACTTAGCTTATCCAATAAACTAATTAAACTTGATTCAATCAAGCCCAAACCAAATTTAATTAAATTATATTTAATTATACTTAATCTTAGCCTATTGGCTTAATCAAATTAAGTCAATTAGCAACCTAATTGCTAATCGATCCTCCTGTAATACTTGTACTAGGTTAAACATCAATCGTACTGATTGTTTAACCCTAGAACGATTCTTAATCATTGATCAACCATTCGATCAGATCATAAGCTCTAATGTGTATGACCTCATAGGTCCAAACCTAAGCTGATAGCATAGAAATAAATTTCTATATCAATCGAAGTGACCATCTACCAATGATATCCGACGATCAGATAGGTCAAAGGTGTAGAACACCATCCTTAGAACCCATGCGGATATAGTTTCCATATAATTCATCCCCTTGATCACAATGCTCATAAGACACCTCAGAGTTCAACTATCAACTCTGATCAGGTTGTCCACATTGTATTTTAAAATATCAAATCCATCTGATAGATTATCCTAGCCAAGGTTTTGCTATATTGAAATATAGTGATACATTCTTCTCCAACTCTTGGAGTGGTCAATTCCATCTTGATCACACTCTGACATCGCAAGTACTTGCCTATGCCCAGAAGCCTTCCATTGCCAAATTAGAAATTTAGTTAGTCTGGTACCAAAGCATAGTAAGTTGCTTGCAAGTCACTGAGGTGATCTCAGGTCTAAGGGATACTTATACCTATATCCCATCAAAAACATTCTCGACAATAGTATACTCTATAGTTGGTCACATTCAATGATGATATACTTATGCATCTCACCAGTATGCCATACCAGTGTCTCCACACTCCATGGTTAAGAGGACAACCAACCTATATGGTATATAGGGACCTATGCTCGATAGATGCTATTACCCTAATTAACAGCCTATCATTTGGTCGTGAATAAATTTAAGGACTAATCGATAAATCCTTCTTTTATCGAAACTAAACAGTCCTAAGAACTTCATCACAACTATGGAGTTCATTAGAAGATGTAAACTTATGATCAAAAAGATGCCAAAATATTTTTATTAATTAATAAATTAATTATAATTATAAAATAGCTCAACCATCAATAGGCTGACGATTGGCTTTGGAACATAATTTCCAACAACTCTCACTTATCCTAAAACCACTCGGCACAGTATCTAATACCCATCTTTGACTTATGATTGTCGAACTCCTTGATTGCTAGGGCTTTAGTGAAGGGGTTGGCTAGGTTCTCCTTTTCGTTGATCTTCTGAAGGTTAATGTCACCACGATCCATGATCTCATGGACCAAATGAAAGCAGTGCAGAATATACTTTGTCTGCTAGTGTCCCTTCGGTTTCTTTGCCTGAGCTATGGCGCCAGTGCTATCACAGTAAAGCAGGACTAGACCATCAATAGAGGGTGCTACTTCAAGCTCGATGATGAACTTCCTCAGCCACATAGTTTTCTTTGCTGCATCTGATATTGCCATGTACTCTACTTCGCAAATAGAGTCAGCCACTACATGCTGCTTGGAACTTTTTTAACAGATGGCTCTATCATTTAAAGTAAAGATATATGCCGACACACTTTTACTGTCATCATGGTCAGATTGAAAGCTAGAGTCTATAAACTCTACAAGCTTCAGATCTGACTCACCATAAACCAACCATTGGTTCTTAGTACTTCTCAAATACTTAAGGATGGTTTTAACCACCTTTCAGTGATTTTCTTTAGGATCAGACTGGTATCTACTCATCACTCCTAGTGAGTATGCCATATCTGATCTCGTACATGTCATTGCATACATAATAGACTCCACTACCGAAGCATATGGGATTCTACTCATACACTCTCTCTCTTTAGGAGTTGTCGGACAATCCTTCTTAGAGAGAGAAATTTCTTAGCCTATCAGGAGATAGCCCTTTTTGAAATTCTCCATACTGAACCTCTTCAGCACAGTTTTTATGTACGTGGACTGGGATATACCAAGCATTCTTTTAGATTTATCCCTATAGATCTTCATCCCTAGGATGTTGGATGCTTCACCCAAGTCCTTCATGGAGAACTGTGATGACAATCAGACTTTTATTCCTTATAATGCGGAGATATCATTCCCGATTAAGAAAATGTCATCCACGTATAAAATAAGAAATATCACTGCTAGACCATTTGCTCATTTGTAAATGCATGATTCTTCTCCATTTTTAATGAAGCCATACATTTTGATCACTTTATCAAAATGCATGTTCCAACTCCGAGATGTCTGCTTCAATCCATAAATGAATCACTAAAGCTTGCATACCTTAGACTCATCTATGGATGTGAACCCTTTAGATTATATCATATACACCTCTTCGATCAACTCTTAATTTAGGAAAGCTATCTTCACATTCATCTGCTAGATCTTATAGTTCAGATGGACAGCAATGGCAAGTATGATCCGAATGAACTTGAGCATCACCACAGGAGAGAACGTCTCATCATAGTCAATACCATAACATTGATGATACCCCTTGACAACTAGACAAGCTTTATAGGTCTTCATCTTTCCATCTGTGCCCCTCTTCCTTTCGAAGACCCATTTACACCCAATGAGTTTAACCCCTTTAGATAGGTAAACTAATGTTCATACATCATTGACCTTCATGGAATTCATTTCGGATCTCATGGCTTCAAGCCATTTTTTAGTGTCGGATCTCTGCATCGCATCCATATAAGTGATCGGATCCTCATCATTCTCATCGAGTTTGATGGGATCACCATCCTAGATCAAGAATCCATAGTATCTGTCTGGATGGTGCGGTACTCTATCGGATCATCTTAATGGTGTGGGTTCACTAGGATTTGGATCTGATCTGATCAAATCTGACTTAGGTTCAACATTCTGATCAGACTTTCTACCTATCGAACTTCATCTTAGAGACAACAGTTCCTTCACCAAGGAACTTCTTTTCCAAAAAGATTGCCCTAGGGCTGATGAACACCTTTTATTCATCAGCATGATAGAAATAGTATCCTTTGATCTCTTTTGGGTACCCCATGAATGTACACTTGTCAGACCTAGGTTCAAGTTTGTTTGTAACTAACCATTTGACATAAGCCGGACACCCCCAAACCCTAAGGTGTGAAAGTGTTGGCTTATGCTCTATCCATATCTCTTATGGGGTTTTAACTACAGACTTACTTAAAATCCTATTTAACAGATAACAAGCCAATTCGAATGCATATCCGTAGAAGGATATCGGCAAGCTGAAAAATCCCATCATGGATTGGACCATGTCTAACAAAGTCCAATTCCTCCTTTCAGACACACCATTATGCTGTGGTGTTCCAGTAGGAGTCCATTAGAAGAGAATTTCATTCTCTCTTAGATAAGTGAGAAACTCACCAAAAAGATATTCTCCACCTCAGTCAGACCGAAGAGTTTTAATACTCTTTTCAATTTATTTTTCTACTTCACTTCAAAATCATTTGAACATTTCAAAAGAATCTGACTTATGTTTAATCAGATAGACATATCCATATCTGGATAGATCATCTATGAAAGTGATGAAGTAAACATATCCACCTCTGGCATTTGTTCTCATTGGTTCACATACATCAGTATGTACTAGATCTAAGAGCTCATTGGCTCTCTCACCTTTTCTAGTAAAAGATGACTTGGTTATTTTACCAAGAAGATAGGACTCATAGGTTGAAAGTGATTCACAAACATTGACTTCGAGATTCTCTCTTGAGTCAACCTGTTTATCTAGTTCTTATTTATATGACCTAGCCTATAGTGCCATAAGTAGATATCTGATACACTATTTACTCTAGGGTGCTTGCCAGTAGAATAGACTACATTAACAGATTATGATAACATATATACATTATTGTTCAATTATCCATAGAAAGCAGTAACACCATTCACAATGATATTACAAACTCATTTCTTTATTAAAATTTCATAATGTTCATGGCCAAAAGACCTACAGAAATGATATTTAAAAAGAAACTAGGACAGAAATGACAATCACTAAGAACAACGATATAAGATTCAAATATAAGTTTCAAAAGTTCTAAAGCTAGAACTAGAACTGGTCTTCCATCTCCAACGTTTAGAAATCTCTCATCTTGCTTGAATCTTCTATTGGCCTGCAACTCCTATAACGAATTATAAATATGGTAAGGGCTATCGGTATCTAATATCCCGACAGTAATATCATAAATAGAGAAATTGCAAGGAGTTATCATATAAATATCTTGCCTAGCAACAACTTGCTTCTTTCTATGTCTGTTCGGGTCTAAGGAGGCAATGTACTGAGGATAGTTCCTTATCTAGTGCCCCTACTTCTTGCAAAATAAGCATTCAACTTGACTCTTATCGGATTTGATCTTCTTAGTCTAGCCCTACACTGATGTCCTAGCCTAAACTTGCACCTTCTTTATTTTCTTCTTCTTGTTCTTCTTCTCTTTTCTAAAGGATCGAGAACTAGAAGATGAACCTCCCACTAAGTTCACCGACTCTTTATGGAGCTGATGATCCTTGTCAAAGTTCTAAAGTAACCCCAGTAAGCCATGGTAGTTTACTTCAGGCTTTGTCATTCTATAATGAGTAAGGAAAGGAAGATAGGAATTTGGCAGCGAGTTCAGTATTGCATCTTTCTCAAGTTGTTCATGCAAGGAAAAGCCAAGTTTGCTCAAGCATTCTATTAGCTCGATCATATATAGTCAGTGACAGAGGCTCCATCCCACATTCTGGCATTGAAGATGGTGCAACTAGTCTTGTGCCTCTCAACGTCATCGGGTGTGCCAAAAGAATCCTCCAACACTTGGAGCATTTCATTTGACTGAGCTATCTCAAACCTATAACTGAACTCGTCACTCATCGTAGTCAGTATAATACAGCGCACCGTGGTTCGGTCACTAAGCCACTTTTGATAAGTATCTCTGACTGTTCCATGTGCATTGGCAGCTGGCTCCTTAGGTGCAGGATCCATCAGCACATATAGGATCCGTTCATGCTTCAGAACAATCTTCAACTTTTGGTACCAGCTACCGAAATTAGGTCCCACCAACTTATCATTATCCAATAATGATTGGAGTGAGATAGGAAAGTGGCCATGTCTGCACAAAGAAAAACCAAAACCTAATTAGTAATTGATTCTTTAAACCTAAAGATTTGGACTTTAATCAAAAGGTTTCTCCCACTAATTTATTCGAATTGGTAGCCTCTACCTCCAATTTGAAAAATTATCCTAATTTCTTAATGGGTACTAGAATCCACATAGACTGTACACGAGCCCAACTTTGGTTGGCCCACCCATGGATATCTAAGGGTAGGTTCATAATCAATTGTTTCTTCAAACAATTTTCTGTAATTAAAGTTTGCCCCAGGCTTTGATCAATTGGCTTTGGCCTTCTCAGAAAATGATCCATTTAGGTCCAACCATTAACATGACCATACTTGGCCCATCCAATCAATGAATAATCTGGCCTAATTTTGGTTGGCCCACTTGACCACCATTTAGAAAGATGTATCCAAAAGATCATATAATAAATGATAATTCCATCAATCGATAAGCACCAGGCCTTTGGGCCTCCAATGATTATCCAACTGATGGACTGATCATCATCCACTTTAATGGAAGTCTATGATCCAGTTATCATATAACTATTTTATTTTAGGGACATAATAATTTTAGAGGATTTAATTTATAGAAGCAAGTTGGTCAAATTAACCAGCTTGTCATGATCCTTCCACTAATTTCACCAAGTTAGCTTAAGAAAGATTATTAATAGGCTGGTCTAGGAGCACCTAAATTAGTCAAATTGATTTACCTAGCTGACATGAGTCAGCTCGAATAGTTAAACGATCTGATCAAAATATAATCTCACCAAGAGGCTAGGTAAGATCGATCAGTGGAAGGGTCTGCTAGGCTTGTCTTAGACACCATTAGAAATGGCCAGGTAAGCGAGTTGCCAATTAAAAACCACTGGTCTGGTTTACCTTAGACACTAATTGGTTTAATTAATTTTAATTAGATCAACCTAACAGTTCATGCTAGACTGTATAGCTAAGAATCAGGTCCATCTTGGGTCTTGTTAAAGACATGGACTTGACTAACTATAACTATTGCAATTGATCTAGAGAATCCTTGACCTAATCTAAGACAACAATTGATTAGATTTAGTCAATTCTCTAATTAAGTTCATTCTTTAATCTAACCCTGGTCAACCCAATTAATGGACCTAATCCCCACTAACCCATTAACCCAATGTATTATGATTGGTGTCATAGGATCTTCAATTTACAATCCTAGAACTTAATCAAATAACTTCTTAATTCTTAATTAAGTTTTGGACTTAGGGTTGGGGTTTGGGTTTTCAAAAATAGTTTTCATATTTGTAAAATATTTTTATAATATGGTTCTATCAACTAAGTTGAATATTTGATTTATAATCAATATGTAAGTAAGATAAATATGAATCTACTTTAGATCTAATCTAAACAGGTTTATGTAATTGAAATAATTTCAATAATAATTAATTATAAATCTTTCTAAATCAAATCTAACATATTTATCAAGATTATAATTAGATTAAAATATTTTTAATCAAATCATAAAATTTTTTAGATCTAATTTAAAATTTTATGATCAATATTTTAGATCAGCACGTATTAGGATAATCTATTCACTATAAAGGATAAACCTTACAGCAGGACAATCTTATGGCAGTTCGTGCAATCTAAAATATTTTATTTTTAAATCTAAAATTATTTTAAATCTATTAAATTATAAACAAAGTTAGATCAAATTTAATAAATTAATGATTAGAGTCAAATCATCACGAACTAGGACAACCTTTTTACTATAAGGGATAAACCTTACAAGAGAACAACTTTATGGAAGTTCATGAGATCTAATTTTTTTTTTTTAATTTTAGATTTAATAATTAGATTATAAATTAGATCTAATCAAATAAATAATCTAAATATACATAAAAGTTATGTAATAATAATCTTGCTCTGATACTAATTGAAGGAACCAGATCTAGGGTTTTACAGGTAGATCTTAAAAACTTTTTTAATATCTTACAGCAAAAGACTTAAATAAATTAAATATTTATTTAAATAAATATATAAATATATAGATCTTAGATTTATTACATGATCAAGGCATGGTATTAAATCAAAAATTAAAATTAAATAAGAAAGTAAAAGATTGATCAAATCAACTTAGATCTACACAACATCAAATGTAGGTATGAAGTTAATAGAAGAGATCTATTACTTGAGCAAGTTAGATATTCTAACTTGCTGATCCAAGCTTGAGGATGAAGTCATGAGCCGCATATGCATCTGACCTCTAGGAGTCATCCACACGAGCCTACGATCTTCGATCTGAAGTTCGATGCAGAAAATCAGCACAGCATGTTAGCACTGTGCTGATCCTTCTTCGATGGTCAATCTGATGCTCCCCTCTTTGAAATTTAGACTTTCTAAAATATGAGAAGAAAGATGAGAGTTTACTGATCTGAGACTCTCTTAGAAAAACTCAAAGAAAAGGAGGAGAGATTGAAAATAAAATAGCCCTAGAAGAAGATCCTCTTCTTCTTCTTTTTTCTCTCACCTAGACACCTAGTTTGGTGCCTATGGAACCCCCATGCCCAAGGACCCTCTTCATCTAGTTTACAGACACCCCAAACCTCTCCCAAAGATCCATATTTTATGAAAAAATTAGAACAAAATTCATCTAATAAATAGAGAAAAAGAAGAGTCTAAGTTAGATCAAAATCCTAGACTAGGAATATCCAAACATGGGAAGTTGTTGGGGCGCCCAAGTCATGGGCACCTCCTCCATAATTATTAGCGTGGACCAGTAAGGGAGGGTGCATAAAAAAGGATATTATTTTTATGGAATAATAGAAGAATTAATTGAAAGAGGGGGCGACACTCAAGGAAAGGTGTTTTGGTCAATAAGAATTCTATCTCGTAGAATCCTAAGCAAAACTAACTCCTTTTTTAACTTGGTCTTCCAACAAATTGCCATATGAGGAAAGGAAGATAGAAAGAGGATATGAGAAGCCATGGAAGTGGAGAATTTTTATGTAATAAATAAAATAAAAAGGGCATGGGGCGTGAGGATTAAGTGGCGCAAGTGATAGGGAGTCTTAGTCACATTAGGACTCCTATTTTGACTTGGTCAAACAAGATCTTTTAACCAAATAAAATCAAGATTAAACTAACCTAATTAAATTAGACCCTAATCTATTTAAGAACTTAATTAAATCAAATTAAATAGATTTAATTCTAATTTATTTTCTAAATAAATTTAAAAATTAGGTTAATTTGAGTCCTACTTAGACTAGGACTAGTTCTTCCTAGCACTTGGCTTATCGAATAAACCAATTGAACTTGATCCAATCAAACCAAAATTAAATCTAATTAAATTATATTTAATTAAACTTAATCTTAGCATATTGTCTTAATCAAATTAAGTCAATTAGCAATACAATTGCTAATCAATCCTCCTACAACACTTGCACTAGGTTAAACACCAGACATATTGATTGTTTAACCCTAGAATGATTCTTAATCATTGATCAACCATCAGATCAGACCGTAAGCTTTAATGTATGTGACCTCATAGGTTAGAACCTAAGCTGGTAGTATAGAAATAAATTTTTGTACCAATCGAAGTGACCATCTAGCAATAAAACCCGATGATCGGATAGGTCGAAGGTACAGAACACCATCCTTAGAATCCATGTAGATATAGTTTTCATATAATTCATCCCTTTGACCCCAATGCTCGTAGGACACCTCAAAGTTCAACTATCAACTTTGATCAGATTGTCCACATTGTATTTTAAAATATTAAATTCATTTGATGGATTATCCTAGCCAAGGTTTTGCTATATTGAAATACAGTGATACATTCTTCTCCAACTCTTGGAGTGCTCAATTTTATCTTGATCATACTCCAACTTTGCATGTACTTGACTATGCGTAGAAGTCTTCCATTACTGAATTAAAAATTCAGTTAGTCCGATACCAAAGCATAGTGAGTTGCTTGCAAGTCACTGAGGTGATCTCAGATCTAAGGGATACTTATACATATATTCCATCAGAGATATTCTCGATAGCAAAATGCTCTAAAGTTGGTCACGTTCAATGATAATGTACCTATACATCTCACCTGTATACCATACCAGTATCTCGATACTCCTTGGTTAAGAAGATAACCAACCTATATGGCATATAGCAACCTATGCTCGATAGATGCTGTTGTCCTAATTAACAGTCTATCATTTGGTCGTGAATAAATTTAAGGACTAATCGATAAATCCTCTCTTTATCAAAACTAAACAATCCTAAGAACTTCATCACAACAATGGAGTTCATTAGAATATATAAACTTATGATGAAAAGGATGCTAAAATATTTTTATTAATTAATAAATCAATTATAATTATAAAATAGCTCAACCATCAACAGGCTGATGATTGGCTTTGGGACATAATTCTAATAATGTAGAGGATGGAAGATGGGTCAAGAATATTTCTAGTCAAGAGAGGAGAGTGCCTAGAGTTGTAGAGGTCAGAGAGCCCTCTACTCCAGTTGTAGCCCGAGATGCATCTGACACTAACCACGGTACACCTATGACACCTTGAGCTCCACCCATAGGAAGGTTCCCATAGACACCACCTGCTGACTCTGCATCTATGGAAAGACTGGTAGACATGATATCTACCAGAGTTAGTAGAGTGATTCAAGATCTATCTGAGAGAGTAGAGACTGTACAGACAGAGATGAGGTCTATCTCTCAGGGGCTTTCTATTCTAGAGTAGGAGTACATACATGACACATCCACTGATCACTCTAGCATCATTGAGGGGCTTGCTCGGCTCAGGAGGAGAGTTGAGTCTGATGGCACTGAGATGATGGCAATGATCAGTAGCCTAGGTCAGGCAAAGCAGTAGGACATCATTTCAGTACTTAGAGCCATAGATAGTTTGATTGAAAAAATATAGAGACTCCCTCCATGTGCGTTACCACCAGCAGCAGCAACAGATGTCGTGGCTAGGGCTTCCATGCCTCAACCTCCACCTCCTCCACCTATGTCACCTAGTCATCCACCATGGTATCCATAAGTGAGAGCAGACCACCACTCAGAGTCTATACTCGTGGAGGGCCTCCTTCCTCGCAGGTAGCCAGACCTTCTGCTAGGACTAGGAGTAGGAGAGCTAGACCTTCTACCTCACGAGCCTCATCCCAGACATTAGAGATTCCATCTGATGATGAGTAGCCTCGTAGGCTCTAGTGTTTGTCCAGTTCTTATACTTAGATCTATGTATTAGGAGTATATGGTTATATTTGACTCTGTGTTTGTATTTGACTCTATGTACTTGGCACTTATAGATGTAAACTTGCTTAACCTGATCTTACTTTGAACTTGATGTTTCATTATATCATAGTGCATTTTGTTAATGTAATTAAACTCATGATCACTTACTCTTACACTCATTCTGAACATTTGCCTTAACTTTATATTTTTGATTGATGACAAAAAGGAGGACTAATATATATATGAGCATGAATTCATTCAATTTGAATATGTTAAAATTCATCCATAATTCATTCATTTTGAATATGTTAAAATTCATCCACTATTCATTCACTTTGAATATGTTAAATTTAAAATTTTAAGTATGAATATGTTAAGGATTGAAATTTTTAGCATATATGATGTGCATTATAAGTTTGGAGTTTGTGCCATGATACATAGTCTATGTATGATTGTTTAATACTAATGTTTGGCACACACATATGGATATATGCTAGCAATTTATCATTCTAATAAGTATGAGTAGAAAACTTAACCTTAAATTGAAAAGACATATTAAAAATGAAAGCATAAATTGAGGAGGAGACAAATATAAAAATAGAAGGGGGATTAAATCATTAATCTATTGAAAATATTCTTAATGCATTGTTATTGCACATTTCTCGCTCATATACTCAAAGTTTTGTCATCATCAAAAAGGAAGATATTGTTGACCCCAAGGATTGATTTTGATGAGTACAAAATATTTGAGTATATATTTGAACTAATGAAGTTGTTGAGATCATGTTTTAGGATGCAATTTAAAGTACCAAATAAAACTTTCATGTAAATGTAATTGAAAATTGATAGAGAAGATTTGGAGGCTTTTGAAGCATAAATCACACATGAAACAAGATTTGTAAAGGATATCCCCAAACCAAAATTGAAGAGAAAAACCTTTGAGGAAACTAAAATTTTTCAACTTAAGAAGCCCACGAGTTGACTCATGGTTTAGCTCATTGTTCAGCTCAAGCTGATACGCAAACTGGCATGCAGAAGTTTTAGAAGGAACAGTCTCGAGCGGAGGCTCTAGTGGACTCGAGGTTCTCGAGTCGAAGTCTTAGTAAAAATTCAGAGAATGGTGATTTTGGGGCAAGATCTCGAGCAGAGGCTCGAGTCGACTCAAGATTCTCGAGTCGAAGTCTCAGGAGAAATACAGAAGATGATAATTTTGAAGCAAAATTTAGCACAATCTCGAGCAGAGGCTCAAGTCGACTCGAGGTCCACGAGCTGAAGTCTCAGTAAAATATAGAAAGATTGATCTTCATATAGAAACTCTCAAGCTAAGGATCGAGCGGAGTAAATGGTCTTGAGCTGATGCTCAAGTCAACTCGAGGTTCGACTCGAGCTCCAACGGCTAGTTCTGCAGACTATCCAGAACTATGTTGATTGGGTTCAAATGGTCTCCAATAGTCAAATAGGGTTCTCTAGCCTTCCAAACATGAAAAATTACCAACAAAACATCTAAAAGAAGTGACATGACATTTTAATTATTGAAAGGAATCAAAAAGTTAAGAGAGAGAATAAAAAGAGCTCTAAAAAGAGAGCATTCCACTCCCAACTCTAAGAAATATCAAATCAAGTGATTTCATTCTACAAGAAAACAAGCTCAAATAGTTCAAAATCCTCCCTCCAAGAAGACTCCAAAAAGCTTCATTGACTCATTTGCTCATCAAAGAAGCTTTTTATTCATTTTTGTTGTTCAACTTTCCTCATTCTTGTAACTTAGCTTCAATAGGATTTTGAAGCTTAGGAGAAGACTTATCCAAGCTTGAAAATTGGATTGTATGTCAAGGGTTGGCTTAGGGGTTGGTTGTGGTTGGTGAGCCAGTGTAAAAACCAACTAAGTTTTGGATATTGAGTCTTGAAATACTATTCGGCTGTAATCTTGGAGAGATTATAGTGAAATTCCCAAGTGGGCCTTGGGGAGTGGATGTAGGTGCAAAAGGCACCGAACCACTATAAACTTTCTAGTGTTTGTGATTGTCTTGTTTACTTTATTCCATTGCATTTACATTTCTGCATTTCTGCATACTTAGAACTAAAGCATACACCATCTCATCACTTATTTTTGAAAATAGTGAGCCTATGGAGGGAGATCAAAGCTATTCGATCAAGATCAGCCATCAGAAGCTTCCAGCATCGAGCTAGTACTCAGGAGGAGCTGATCGAGATTAAGGCCTCGTGTGGACCATCCATGGAGGCTAGATGACTTGTGTAGCTACGTTGTGACAAAAGGACCTCCCCGATGGTGATTCAGTTGCAAAGTTTGGCTACTCGTGCAAGGTATTGTGTTTTGAACACAGAGTAGTAAATATGATTTGTTGCATATTGATTAGTTTTCATATTTTAATGTATATATATATATATATATATATATATATATATATATATATCACATTTCAATCCTTTGTGTAGGGTTTATTGATATGATCAACAGCTCTAGTAATTAATTAGATTAATTTTTATTTCTGCTGCATGATATTTTTTCGAAAAAGTTTTGACAGTAGAGCTAGAAATCTCGTATTGTGTACCTTCATTAAGTGGCACAAGTACTTTTCATTTATACTATCTTTAGGACATTTAGAATCAATGTCACATTTTGCTTGATATAATTAACAGTAACATCAACATGCAACTAAAAAAGATCGTTAATTAAGAAACCACTTCAAACTTTATTATTTTCAAAATAAATATTACAATGGTCTTTAAAGAAACTAATTACATAATCTTCTTGCATTAAGTAAAAGATAGAAATTAGATTCCTACTTGCAATAGGTACAAAGTAATAGTTCTTTAAAAATAAAATATTTTTGATTATAGTCATAGAGGATATATTTCTATGGCCACATTAGTAATTTTTGCTCCATTCTCGATGCATAGGATCATTTCACCATCTCTCGGCCCCCTGCTATCCTAAAGATCCTATAAAAAAGTGCCTAAGTAAGCACTAGATTTAGAGTCAAGCACTCAATTAGATGTAGAAGAAATCATAAGGTTTGTTTCTATGACGAGCGTATGTTGAGAAGGTCCACCTTCATTTTTATTTTTTAGAGTTGCCAAGTAAGTAGGGAAATTCTGCTTCCAATGGTTGTCAATGTTATAGTGGAAATACTTTTCTTTTTCGATGGCCTTCTTCTTTGGGACCGCCTTCTTCTCCTTCTTGCCCTCCATTTTCTGTTTCTTTGTGAACTTTTTCTTCTTTCTAGTAGACTTTTTTTTTGGAAAAAATCTACTTAACAGTGAGCATAGAGCCCCTTGAACTCTTCAAGGTTCCCTCAGTAGTGAACAACATATTCATAAGCTTGACTAAGGTACACTAGATCTTATTTATATAGAAGTTTATTATAAATTGTCCATATGAATCAGTCAAGGACTATAAAATGAGGTTAATCTGCAAGTTCATATCCATGGATATTCCTAGCTTCTCAAGCTCTTTAAGGTCCTTAATCATTATCAGATAGTGATCATGGACCAACTACCCATCACGCATCTTCGCTTTGAAGAGTTGCTTGGACATTTTGTAGTGAGCTCTGCAACTCTGCTCACCATACAACTCTTGTAGGTAAGCTAGTATTTGCCTAACAATCCATATATCCTCGTGTTGGTGCTGCAATTTGTTAGACATCGAGGCCAATACATAGCACCTAACCTTGTTATCATCGTCCAACCACTTCTCATGAAATGCTCTCTAATCAGTGGTCGGACAAGTTGGAAGAGGGGAAAGTCTTGATCAAGGATAGGCGAATTTTAAGAACTCAAAAAAAATTTCAAGTTCTAGAGCCAATCTTTAAAATTTATTCTGGTCAACCTATTAGTCTCAAGGATTGTGGCTAGGAGATTAGAAGCAAACATTGTTCCTATAAAGAGTCAAAGTTTCTAATTATATTTTATAATTGACTTAATTGATTTATTCTAAAAATTTTATTTTAAAAATAAAATTAGGCTCCTACTATTTTTTTGGATCCCTTATGCTCTCCTAGTAGCGATACGAAAACCTCCATGATTAAAGCTTTCTAGTGGGTGTTGCAGTCTCATCGATTGGCTCACCTAATAGTTATTAGTGATGGGTTAGCCAATGAGTGGATAACTCTTATCCAATATTTCTTTAAACATATTGCAGCCATCTTCAGTCTCTAATTTATGAAGCCTAACCATGCTTGGAATATTGTCCCACTGCTTAGTTAAGTCAGACCCACCATTTATGCGAAATAGAGTCATGATTAGGATCCTCATCATGTTTGAAATATTGAGCCCAACCTCTTCTCCACCCCACAACATCTTATACCTAATATCATGGTTGCATCTTCTTGGTGCAACTGAACCACTATGTCTAGCCGAGAACAGTCAATCCTGAAAAAGGCCAACACAATTATAACGATGGAAGACCGCTAGGCTTAATATTTTATAGAAAAATTTTATTTAGGTCTCAACCTTAATTAGTTATAACAGTTATAACTAACCTAGTGGCATAGGCTAGCTCAAGTCATCATGCAACCTTAAACAAAACATAATCATCCAAATTGACCAAGTAAGTGAGATTAGTGGGAGGGTTTGCTAATGCTTGGCTTAGATACTATCAAAATAGCTAGGTAAGCATGCTACCAAATAAAAACTACCAATCGAATTGCCAAATTTATCTTAGACACTAATTGGTCAATCATAATTGATTAGATTAGCTTATGACCTAGGCTTGAACCATTGAGCTTAATTAGGTCTTAAGTTGATCGATAACATGTCGCTCTTAATTGGTCTAACCAAACTACATCTACATGGGTTGGTTATGAGCACACTTGATCCTATCCTAACCAACATTTGATTCAGTTTGATCAACTGCTCAAACTACACCTAATTGAGCTACCCACACCCTAAACCCATATTTTATGAAATTGACTTAGATCTTCAATTCTCAATTTTAGATCTGATTAATTTCATAACTTAATTATTAATTAAGTCTATGGGTCTAATTAGATGTCCAAATAATTTAGACTACATTGTATCACACACAACTAATTTTCTACTCATCCTTAAGTCAACTCGCCCTAGACTCGAGTGGACTCATCATAGTGAGTTGACTCAACCCTTAGTCTAAGTTGGCTCGCTGTGATTTATAAAAACCCCATTGCCCAGCCTATTGAACTAAGTCGGCTCATCTGCAAAGAATGCCAGCTCCATAATATCTTGAGTCAACTCCAATGAAAAGGAATCAACTCACCAGGAACTCGAGTCGACTCGAAGAAGAACCAAGTCGACTCAGCGGGCATACCAGCAACAAGTTGTATAATTTTTGACAATCCATGCATAATAAAATGTTCTAATTTAGAAATTAAGATATTTTAAAAGTCTAAACAACTAAATCATGCATCAAAACCTAGGACTTTTAGATCTAGGATTTTATAGAAAATTAAGTTTTTTTTTTCACTATTCTTCTTCATGGGATCTAATCATAGTGGCACTCCTATATGCCATAAGAGAACCCGTTTGAATGGGCAAGAGAAGGACTTTAATCCCTACTTACTCTTATGATAGGATGGCCTAGTAATAAATCCACTCTAAATACTTAGCTACTCAGACAATCAACCAGATCTACACATACATCTCATATATCATAAAGATCTATTCTAACATATGCTGAAAATTAGATCTAACCTAAACATGCTTAAAATTTAAATCCAATTTAAATTATTTTAGATTTGATCACTACATCAAATTGCATCTAAATTAGATCTAATCATGATTTAATCTATGATCACATCAACCTAGCTCCAATACCAGTTGAAAGGAACAGGTAATATTTTGGATCAGTCAGAGTCTGATACAATGGATTTCAAAATTTTTAACCAATCCAGTATGTGATGCATAGATCTAAATTAGAAAATATCATAAGAAATCAGCATATTAAATGAAGATCATGATAAATCTTGTCATCTTACATGGGTAGATGAATACTGCAATCTAAAAAATATGGATCTAAAGGAGATACATTGTTGAGATGCACATGTGCTCGGCCTCTACACATATCCACCAGGATCAACCTTGGATCGTCCTTCTTGAGAGCCTTTCTAGATCTTAGATCAGCTCTTAATCTTCCTCACAATCTCAACCCTTGAGACTTGCTTGGTACAAGAGAAACTAGCCTAACAGTCTTAGGCCTGTGCAGATGGGGACACTCAACTATTTGGGAATTGGAAAGAGTGGAGAGGGAGAGGAGGGCATGGA
This sequence comes from Cocos nucifera, assembly GCA_006176705.1. NCBI lineage: Eukaryota > Viridiplantae > Streptophyta > Magnoliopsida > Arecales > Arecaceae > Cocos > Cocos nucifera. Next base: position 34,035 of record QRFJ01003820.1, read on the forward strand.
CACAAGAAAAAGCTATATGAAAATCAAATTTTTATCTCACTTTAGACCCTAAAAGGCTTCTCATTTTATAGACCCTTGATTTGAATTCAAAATTCAAACCAAATCGAGATTAAATGGCTGGTTATTATCACATAATAACTCATTTCATTTAATCTAATTTTCTTTCCACGAAAATCTGGCCTATATGAAAAAGAATTTCTCCCAAACAGGAAGGTAAAGTGGATGCCAACACTTGGCAGCCACTTGTCCTCATCCAAAAAAGAGAGAAATAGGGCATGTGCCCTCTCTCCTTTCTCCACATGTTGTAACTAGAGAGATGCATATGCCCCTCTGAGTCCTCCACATGAATTTCATGTGGCTTGCACACATGGAACCAACAAAAAGAAGAGGAGCTGTATGCCTCTCTTGATCTCATTCGAAGGTGGCATGTACCTCATCCATAAAATCTATGCCAAGTCAAGGGAGAAAAAGAGAAAATGAGCCAACTAAATGACTCGATCCAATCCTATTGAGGCACCCAAAGTGGTGCCTCTTTGATCCAAATAGATTAGGTTAGGAATAAGGCAATTGACTTGATTAAAACCATATCCAATAAGTAATCAAGTCCAAAAAAGAATTTGGGTTTAACCATATGCTAGCATGGTGCACTTAAATCCAATAGAAATTTATCAAATTCTAATCTAGTTGTGACTTCACAAGCCCAATAGGATCAATCCAAGACTAAATCCTTCATTGTGTGACTCCATAAGTTCAATTCTATCTAGTAGCTAGATATACTATGATCTTCATCATAGTATCATTGAAACTTCTTTCAATGGATTAAAATAATTTGTACTCACATCCATTAAGGATCAACGATCAAAAAGGATCCTAGTGAGTTCTCACAATCCATCAGTGACATCTAACAATATATAGGGGCAAGCTAGTAGAACTGAAGAAATAAACTTTTAGGTACAGTTACTATATGATATAATTCTTCTATCATGTGTTTTGATAAGATGGAGGTTAAGGATAACTCATCAAATCTCATTCTTGTCATATGTTAGAGTCAATTAATTTGAGTCCGATGTGAAACCCAATAAAAATACCTTTTTATCTTTCACACTGCCATGGCCAAGGATTTTAGGACTCATTCATATGATCTTCATGGGACTACTTCAAGGTTGATAGATCCCATCTTGGTGCAACCAATTTCTACAATGAACATAGTGTCGCCAATATATACCTTAAGGCTTCGTATGGCTAGGAGTTTGAGTTATGGTATAGTCAAACTACAGCACGCTCAAGGTGAACTGTCGATGTACCTTAGGTCAAAGAACTAGACACATAACTGTAGTTATGAGCATGTCACCAACAAGAAGGTAGACTTTCTTATGATTGCTCATGATTGGTCGTGCTCAATACCCTTGTTCTTGACAAGCATCTATACTTTCGCTCTGATATCTTTACATCGTAGATTCAAGACTCATCTATCTGAAGAAAGTGATCATACACCAATCTTCTGAATCGATCACCATCCCCATGATAATCCTATGATAGAGAGCAATTTATGAGTTAATTATAATAATACATCTCAAATTCTCAACTCTTGAGAATATATATTATCATACCCATTAACCCAATGGATGATTCAAAAATACTATTAAAATATAATATGAATAAAAATAATCTAATTTTATTAATATAAAAGTTAATAATATAAAATAAGTTCTAAGAATGTTTGATAAGTGTCAGTCAATCTGGCTTTTAGGGTATACATCTAACACCATCAAGCTTAATGGGATTAGATTTCAGATATTGGCGATGATAAGAGAGGTTGTAGGAGAAGATTCGAGTTTGGATGAAGATTGTGATATTGCTGATGTTATTGGCATAGAAATTTTTTTGATATAAGAAAAATAGCTGGGTTTGGATAAGGAAGATAGTGATGTTAAGGTATGGCTCTGATATTAAAACAAATACAATAAAATAGCTAATCTAGATTAAGCCAATTAACAACATTGATTATTTGAGTTAAAAATTTATGATAGATAATTTGATTTGATTTTCTCTGTAGAGAAATTCATTGATAATGGAAAGAATTATGTTTTTGATTCAGGATTATTTTGGATATCACTATGTGATTTTCACCGATAAGTCCTCTATCTATTATGTTAAGAAAATCTTTTTTCTCGCATCTTGAGTCTAGGATAAATGGACTATTGATTCTTGATTTTAGATTTAGAATATTTAGCAAAAGATTTCTTTTCTCTTAGATTTAAAGTATATGTTTTTCTATCGATTAGAAAGAATGTGAGAATGTTTATCAATTTTAGATATTATACTCGAATGTTCATCTACTGCAAGTATAGTAAAATTTGTTCATGATCTTATGATTGATTGATTAAGTCAAGAGTAGTTAATATTTTTGGTGAAAGATTTGATATTCTAATCTAAAATTAAGATATTAATTTTGATTATAGGAAATAAATGGTTTTAGTTCAGATCAACCCTTATGGTATTGACCTTTTCTTTATGAAATGATTTAATGATAAAAAACACATCGATGATTGGAAAATCAAAATGTTTGAGGATGAGATTTGAACTATGAATCCCATGTAAAAAGTTTAGAGGACTTAAGCAAGAAAAATTTGAGGATGAAATTTTTTTTAGAGGGAAGAATGTGATACCACAATCTACATAGATCTTGCTAGCCCAAGGAATGATTTTAATAATTACAAAATATTGAAGTATAAAAATAATCTAATGTCTTTAAAGTTTGCTTTAAGAAAGTTTTTGTAGGAAGACAAAGTCTCTCATAAGCTTTGAAGCCATTTGGGATGAGTCAAGTTTGGAGAAGACTGCATTGAGAAAGCCTAGGTTGGGAATGAGAAGATGACTCGTGCTTTGGACAAGTCGACTCTGGCATGCAAAGGAATTGACACATAGGACTAGCACACTCTATGAGTCAACTCTTGGAACCTATGAGTCGACTCTCTTAGTGGGATAGAGAACTATTTTCGGCAGACCCTACAAGAGCCGACTCAAGGACACTATGAGTTGACTCTTGGACTTTGATGAGTCAACTCTTTGTTCTAATGAGCCAACTCTCTCAGGATAGATAGAAAGATATTTTCTAAAGACATGAAGGGGAGCCGACTCTTGTTCTACATGAGTTGACTCTTGTCCTTCACGAGCTGACTCTTGAGTTCTATGAGTTGACTCTTGAGCCTCTGAACAGCTAGTTCTACAGAAGGTCCTAAATCATCTAGAAAAGTTCATAATGTTAAGTTTTGATCTCCAACAAGCAAAAATAGCTAGATTTGGGTTCAAAGTGCATCAAACTTGCTGGAAATTGAATGAAGACACAAAAGAAACCAAATGAACATAAGCGAGAGCATTTTAAAAGAAAAGAAGTCTATTTTCTGCATTTACTTCATTCAAGAAAACTCAACCACTTTCCAAACAATTTTTCTTAAATTTTGTGAGGTCAATCAAGAAGAGAGCAGTGTGCATTAACTACAAAGCCTTCGAGTTTTCTCCAAGTAAGAGTCAATGACAACAATCGGCTAATTAAAAAGCTCTTCTTCTGTTGTACTAAAAAAAAATATATCTTCTATTCTGAATTCTTTGTAATTAGTTTTAGGGGTCCAAAACTTGGAAAAAGGTTTGATCTAAATCTGCAAATTGGATTAAGAGCCAAGGGAAAGACTTGTAAAGATTTTGATTGTTTGATTTAGATTAAAATCAATTAGGTTGTTTTTGAGCCTAGTAAAATAAATAGACTGTAATCTTTGAGATTATAGTGAAAATCATAAGTAGGAGCTTAGAGAATGGATGTAGGTGCTTGAAGTACACTGAACCACTACAAAAATTCTTTGTGTTTGGGTGTATGGCTCTTTCTCTATTTGCATTCCTTTTGTCTTGCATTCACATCACATCACTTAATTTGTATTACAAACTAGTACATACTTGTTTAAATTTTTGAAAACCTAACTCATACCCCCCCCCACCTTCCTTTTGGGTTGTCTAGCTGGGCAATAGATCATAAAGCATGAAGAAAAGGAAGAGAAAGAAAAAGAAAAAAGAAAAAAAATAAAAATAAAAAAATTTCTCTCTCTACCCTCTCTCTCTCTTCTAAGCTTGAATCTCTACTTTTCTTTCTAGAAAGTTTTATTTTCTCTCTCTAATTTCTCACCCTAAAATTTTCTCTTTCTAGATCATTTCTCTCTCTTCATGTATCACTATCTCTATGATCGATCCAATAAAAGTTTTTTTTTAATGATTCTGATGTGACCTTAGCAAAGAGAGATCTGATCCATGATCGTCCGACAATGTATGTCGGCATCCATCTTAGCTAGACCCGAATACCATTAGATATGATCACTCATGAGTTTTTTTATTAAACCATCTATATACTAATTCAACCATGATTTGATTAAATCATCTTGACTAGATTGATCAGATTGTTGGATAGTGTTGCCTTATTAGCTTTATTCCATCTTGTTAAAATTTCTCTCCTCTAATATTCTCTCTCTTATTGGGGTATTAACTCACACTGATATTGATTGTTGTGGAAGTCTTGCCAAGACACCATAACTAGAGGACCTTCTCAATGCCACTTATATTGCACTCGATCACGTGTGGACACCGCAAGAGAAAGAAAGAAGAATATAAGACAAGAGAGCACATAATCAAGTATATGTGGATTAGACTAAGGTCTACCGCAATGAGATATTTAAACTTCACTATGAGAGAAAAAAATTAAACAATATAAGAGAAACTTACCACTCAATCTTTATACAAGAGTCTCTTAATAAGAAGCCCCAAATCTCTCATAAAAGCTCTTTGAAACCTCTCAAAAACCTCTCAACACCTTTGAAATGTCACCAATTTTTTGATGCAATAAATGATTTATCAATCAAAATTATATAAACTTTAGAAATCCAAAAATAGTATTTTAGCAGAAAATCCAATCCTAAACACACTCAAGATTGACTTTGGACCATCTAATCATGACCAACTCTCTCTTGAGATGTTGGATCATGCACACAGCCTCCTGATTAAGGTCGGATTGCTTCTCAATCATTCGATCGCAATTGGGAGCTCTTCTAACCATCAGATCGTGCAAAACACTGCTAGATCAGCCTGGATAAATCTCCAACCATCGGATCATGATCGGCTCCTCTCTAAGCCATTAGATCATGATCGGTCCATGAAATAGTTTCATGGACCACATGAAACATTAGGAAAATAGGTTATTGGTCCACATGCTCCTCTATAAATTGATGGTCCATCATGGACCATGCTCCATGGTGGGCTTGTGCACCCGAGCATCCTGCTCCCATGCGGTCTGTGTGCACCCCTGCACACGCTTGCGTGCCTTGCGGACCTAGCATGCGACTGGTGCAGTGCCACCAAGATGGTGGCCGCACCACCTATGGGCCCCTCCAACAGGCCTAAGGGCTATGCTACCCTACTCTGATCTTCTTTTTCACGTAGCTTCTTCGTTTGGATTTTGTTTAGATTGTTCTTAAGCTCATTGTGAAGGAAAAATCCTATTCTTCTTGCACAGGGTCATTCAGATCTGATTGGATCCGAAAGAATATTTCAAAATTTTTTTTCTACGATCATAATTAGATCTAAGATATCTCAAATCTGATTCTAAGGATCTAATATTAAAATAAAAATAAAATTAAATCTAATTTAATTTCATACCTTTGTTTTTGGGTAATCAGATTACCTTATGATGATCCTGATTGATCTTGAGGTTCTGGAAGGAGCCATGCATGCGCCAGGCCTCTACCAGTATCCACTTGGGTAGGATCTGGAGGTATTCTTCTTCTGAATCATTCCTTCAAAAATCAAATTTGGATCTGATCTTGTAGTTATTCAAAACTTCTTTTGAAGAAGCAGTGGTCGTCTCTTTTAGCAGTGTTGCCTTCTTCCTGATCTGGGCGCCTTTCTTCCTTGGATTGCACTTGAACCTGTGCCCAACTCATTTGGGTGTGGAGAGGAGAGAGAGAGGATCAGAGGGAGGCATGGAATAGAGGAGGGCAGCCTTGCGACATGATGAAAAGAAAAGGCACTCTAACCCTTAGTGCAAATAGGTTTTACCTAGATCCTACTGCACCATGCAATGCCACATCATCCCGACCAATCAGAGGCCTTCATTCAATCAGATCTAAATTTGATTGGTGGGATGATGTCATCTGATCCAATCAGATGAGAGTCCATCAAAAATCCACAAAGGTGGCACCAACACTACATAAACCCAAAAGTCTTTGGCGCTTGGGTGTTTGAATCCATCATGAAACCCTAGAGTCCCATCTGTATGGGACTCCATCTCTAATCCACATGAGGCACACGCCTAGGGTGGCATGCACCCTTTCTCTTGCCTCTTTTAGCAGGGCAACAAGAGCCCCAGGTGCTCTCCTATAGGCACATGACACATGGCCCTATGTCCAAGCATCCAGGGTCAACTGTTGACCTATGTCCAAAAATATGAATTAGCAGATGATAAGAATTGGCAGGTATTATTTTAACTCCATCTAATGATTTAAGATAATCCTTTTTTAATCTAGTCAAGCTCCAGTAAGACTAAGACAAGGTTCCTGAGTGAGCCCAAACAAATTTGGGTCAGTCGAGATAAATCAAAATGATTACAAAAGAAGAATGTTAGGCTCAAACGTGTGCTAGCATGATTTCCTTGAACCTAATTGGATCTAATCCAAATCAATTGATTTAGGTTAGTCCAATTAATGACATCCAAATCCAAACCCTTGTTTGGGTGACCTTGTTAGGTTCAGTTCTGTATAGTGATGAGATATATCGCAATCTCTATCATCGACATCATCGAAACACCTTTCGATGGACCAAAATATTTTTGATTCATACAATTAGATGATCAATCATCTAAATCATTCTAATTGCTCCAAAAATCCATCAGTGACACCTAACTATATATGGTAGTAACCCATCAGAATCAAAAGTGAACCTCTCGATGTAGCTATCTGTGTGATTGGGTTCTTCTATCTTGAGCTCCGACTGGATTAGGGTTAAGGTGAACTTGTCAAACCTAATATCTATCATATGAATTAATCATTCGATTCGAGTCCAATATGAAACTTTAATAGAAACTATTTCTATCATTTTCACTCTGCCATGGCCATGGGCTTATAGGACTCAATCTAATGATTATCATAGGGCTACTCCTCATCTACCAAAATAGATAGATCCCCTATTAGTGCAATCCAATTCCTATAATGAACATGCTATAGCCAACATACATCTCAAGGTTCCAAATGGCTAGGATATCAAGTTATGATGTAGTCAAACTATAAAATCCTTAATGTGAATTATCGATGTACCTCAAGTTAAAGAATCAGACACACCACTATAGCATCCAGCCAATCATCGATGAGAAGGTAGCCTTTCTTATGACTGCTCGAGGTGGTCATGCTCAGTGCCCTCGTTCTCTAATGAGTACCTGTACTCTCGCTCTAGTGTCTTCACACCATAGACTCAAGACACATCTATCCTAAGAAAGCGATCATATACCAACCTTCTTGATTAATCACCATCCTCGTGATGATCCTATGGTCGAGAGTTATTTATGAGTTAATTATGAAAATTAATGTCTCAAATTTTCAACTCTTAAAAATATGAATTGTCATTACTATTAAATCAAAGGATGTATCACAGACACTTTAGATACATAGTGTGTTAGAAAATAATTTTTTTATTAATTTATAGTCAAAATTATAAAGTTATCCTTAGAAGTGTATTATAAGTATTAGCCAATCTGACTTCTAGGACACACATCTAACAAACTCCCACTTGACCTAAAATTAATTGGCTACAAATCTAAGTCCCATCTTCTCAAGGTGGGTTTAAATCTTTTGTTGTTTCAATGGCTTTGTCAATGAATCAGTCGCATTGTCTGTAGTGTTGACTCTCTTGACCTCGACGTATTCCTTCTCGAGGTAATCGCGGATGAGGTGGTATCGCCGCTCGATGTGCTTGGATTTTTGGTGAAACCTTGGCTCCTTAGCTAGGGCTATGGCACCATTATTATTGTAGTATAGAGGGATGGAATTTGATGATATCACTCCAAGCTCTGTGGCAAACTTCTTGTACTAGAATGCCTCCTTTGCAACTTCTGACGTAGCGTTGTACTCTGCTTCCATGGTGGAGTCTTCTATCACCGTCTGCTTGAAACTCTTCCAACTGACAGCTCCACCATATAAATAAACAGACTTCCAGATGTCGACTTTCGATCATCTATATCGGACATGAAATTCGAGTCTGTATATCCTTGGACTTGGAGTTCTCCATTACCACAGACTAGAAACATATCCTTAGTCCTTCTTAAGTACTTAAGAATATATTTTACAGAAGTCCAGTGCTCTTTGCTGGATTTGATTGATACCTACTAGTGACACTCACAGTATGGGCAATATCAAGTCGCGTACATAGCATGGCATACATGAGGCTCCCTATTGCTAAAGAATAAGGGATCTTGCTCATGCGTTCAATCTCCTCAAGTATGTTAGGGCACATCTTCTTGGAGAGATGGATGCCATGTCTGAAGGGTACTAAACCCCTCTTAGAGTTTTTCATGCTAAACCTCTTCAGTACCTCCTCTATGTACATTTTCTATGAGAGACCCAGTATCCTATTTGGTCTATCTCTATAGACCTTAATTTCTAGAATAAAGGATGCCTCTCCTAGATCTTTCATAGAGAACTTCTTAGACAACTACATTTTGACTGTAGTAACATAGGAATATCATTCTCAATTAGGAGGATGTCATCCACGTATAGTACGAGGAAGACAACAATACTCCCACTGATTTTTTTGAAAATACAGTGCTCCTCCTCATTCTTAATGAATCCAAATGATTTGATTATATCATTGAAATGAGCATTCCAGCTCCGAGATGCTTCCTTAAGTCTATATATAGATCTTTGCAGCTTGCATACCTTATGATCATTATCACTGGATGTGAAACCTAGCGACTATTCCATATAGATATATTCCTCAAGATATCCATTTAAGAATGTCATTTTTACGTCCATCTGCCATATTTCATAATCGAAATAGATTGCAACAGCAAGCAATATATGGATGGATTTGAGCATGACTACTAGCAAAAATGTATCTTGATAGTCAATGCCTTCATGCTGACTATATTCTTTTGCTACGAGCCTTACTTTGAATATCTCTATATTTTCATCGGCACCAATCTTTCTCTTGAAGATCCATTTAAATCCAATAGGTACAATACCTTTAGGTGGATCTACCAAGGTCCAGACTTGGTTCGAATGCATTGAGTCAATCTCAGACCTCATTGTCTCTAACCATTTCTCGAAGTTAATATCAGATATTGTTTCGTCATAAGTTTTAGGATCATCACCATGAACTTTATTTCCTATGAGGAACATTTTCTCTATGTCTTCTGATATAGTACCTAAGTATCTTTCAGGAGGACGAAAAATTCTACTTGATCTACAAGGTGGAGGAGGTAGTATCTGGGTTGGCTCAATCTGATTGGGTTCCATAGGTTTCTTAGCTCGTTTCTCATCGAAGACTTTCTCCTCAAATCTAAAATATCTTTCGATGCCACCATCTTGAATAAATTATGTTTTAAGAAAGATGGCGTATTGACTCACAATCACATTATGATCTTCTGGAAGATAGAAAAAATATCCTAATGATTCTTTAGGATATCCAATAAACTAAGCTCTAAAGGATCTAGACTCTAATTTATCCATCATTGTCTCTTGACATGGACTGGACAATCCTAAATTTTGAGATGACCTAGATTTGATTTCTTACCATGCCATATCTTATACGGTATGGTAGGAACGATCTTAGAGGGAATCCTATTCAGTAAATATATAGCGATCATCAGACTATGTTTCTAAAGAAACTCAAGAAGGTTCATGAAACTCATCATGGATCGAACAATATCTAAAAGAGTTTGATTTCTCTATTCTGAAACTCCGTTGAGTTGAGGCATTCTAGGTGGAGTCCATTGAGAGACTATGCCATTGTCCTTAAGATAGTCCAAAATTTTTTGGCTAAGATATTCGCTTCCTCGATCTGATCAAAGAACCTTAATAGATTTTTCTATTTATTTTTCTACTTCGAGACTGAATTTCTTAAACTTTTCAAAAGCTTCAGACTTGTGTCGCATCAAATATACTTATCCGTATTGAGATAAATCATCGGTAAAGATGATGAAGTAGACATAATTTCTCCTGACCGCATATCAAATTGGCCACATACATCAGCATGTATTAGGGCAAGCAAGTCTGTGGCCCTTTCCCATGTCCTACAAAAGGGAGCTTGGTCATTTTGCTATGAAGGTATGATTCACAAATCAGATATGACTTGAAAGTCAACGAACTCAATAGCCCAATTTTTTTTAATTTGTTAACCCTATCTTCAGCTACATGACCTAGCCTAAGGTACCAAAGATACCTATCATTTAGACTATCCCTAGATTGCTTTGATCCTATGGCATTCACATTTTGCTCGATATTAAAAATAAAAATATGAATATATAACTGATAGAGACCATCTATAATGAAACCACTTGCAATTTTATTTCTTTCATAAAAAATATTACAATGATCCTTAAGAAAACTAATTACATAGCCTTCTTATGCTAAACATGAAATAGAAATCAAATTTCTGCTAGCTACAGGCACATAAAAATAGTCCTTAAAAACTAAATCTAATCCTGATAGTAATCACAGAGGATAGGTTTGCATGGGCATAGCAGCAACTCTTACTCCATTTTTGATGTGTAGGATCATCTCACCATCTCTCAACCTCCTACTATCCTCAAGATCCTGTATAAAAGTGCACAAGTGAGCACTAGAACTAGAGTCAAGCACCCAATTGGATGCAAAAAGAATCATAAAATTAGATTCTATAATGAGCATAACTCCAGAAGGACCTATCTCCTTCTTATTCTTCAGGCTGGCCAAGTACAAAGTGCAGTTCCACTTCTAATGGCCATCAGTATTGTAATGAAAATATTTTTCCTTATCGGCCTTCTTCTTCAACTCTGCCTTCTTCTTCTTCCCACCATCCACCTTCTGCTTCTTCACGGACTTCTTCTTCTTTCCAAAAGACTTTCTCTTGGAAGAAGTTCGCTCCACAGCAAGTATTGAGCCTTTAGAACTTTTCACAGAAAGCTCAGCAGTAAACATGTTCATGAATTCAACCAAGGTATTTTGAAGTTTACGCATATGGTAGTTCATGATGAACTATCCATACGCATTAGTCAAGGATTGTAGAATTATATCAATCTATAGATTCTGATCTAACTTGACACCAAGCTTCTCAAGCTCTTCTAAATTCTTGATCATCATCAGACAGTGATCTTGGATCGACTGCCCATCATGCATCTGGGCCTTAAACAATCTCTTAGTCACTTGACATTTGGCTGCGTGACTCTGTTTACCAAATAACTCTTGTAGGTGAGCCAATATTTGGCGGCTAGTCTTAATATCTTCATGTTGGCACTGGAGCTCATCAGACATCAAGTCTAATATGTAATACCTAACTTTATTATCTTCATCCATCCACTTCTCAAGAGATGCTCTTTGATCATTGGATGGATGGACTGGTAAGATGGGAGGATCCTGTTCCAACACATGAGTCAACTTCTTGGAACCTAAAATAATTTTAATGTTTTAGAGCAAATTCTTATAGTTGGGTCCAGTCAGTTTATGGGTGTCCAGGATATGAGCTAGTGGGTTAAACACAGACATCTTCCTATAGAGAGTCAAAATTTCTAATTAAATTTTGTAATTAGACTTGATCAATTTATTTAGAGATTTTATTTTTAAATAAATTAGGCTTCTACTATTTACTTAGATCCCTATACTCTCTTGGTAGAGATGCAAAAATCTTCATGATTATTGATTTCTAGTGGGTGGTGCGGTCCCATCGACAGGCTCATCACCTCACCTAATAGTTATTAATGATGGATCAATCGATGAATAGACAACTCTTGTCCAATGATTCTCTAATCATGGTGCACCGAAACCTGATCTCTAATTTATGAATCTCACCGTGTCCAGAATATTGATCCATTCCTTAGTTAAGTCAGACCCACCATTTGCATGAATTAAATTTTGATTGGATTCCTCACCCTATCCAGAATATTGAGCCAAACCCATTCTCCAACCCATAGCATCCAATGCCTAATAGACATGGTTGCTTCTTTTCGGTGCAACTAAACCACTATATCCAATTAAGAAAAATAAATCCTAAAAAGGGCCCGCACATCCACAATGGTGGAAGATCTTAGACTTAATATTTTCTTAGGAATATTTAACTTAGGTCTTCTTAAACTTGACTTGACTTAGTCATAATAATTGTTAGCCACCTCAAATCAGAACTGGATCAATACCAATGGCTAGGTAAGTGAGACCGATGGAAGGGATATGCCATTAACTCAATAAGAATCCATTTAGATCAAGTAGCTCTCAATTAAAAATTAGTTAATTATATCTGTCAGACTTATCTTAGACACCAAATTATCGAATCAAAATCAATCGAGTTAGCCTACAATCCAGGCTCGAACAATAGAGCCAAATTAGGTCTTGAATTGATCGAGTCACATCTCAATGTGATTCAATCTTGACCCAAACTTAATCCTATTAGGTTGATCAAATCTAAGCTTTCTTTGATTCTACCTAACCAACTCTTGATATGGTTTGATCAACCACTAGATCTAATTGAGCTACCCAAGCCCAAACCTAATTTTATGAATATATCTTAGATCTGAAAATTCATAATTTTTAGATCTAATTAATTTCATAATCTTAATTTTTAATTAAGTTTTGGGTTTAAGAAGAAAACATGTAATGAAATTCTAGGATTTCAGGATCTAAGATTTTGTAGAAAAATAAGTTTTTGATTTCTAATTAAGAATGAACGTGCAGCATCCCTACATATAATAAGAACATCACATTGAATAGGAGAAGAGAGCTTTTAAATTCTACTTTATTCTTATGACCGGATGGCTAAGAGGAATGTCTTAATCAGAAATATAATTTTTACTACAAAACTAGTTAGATCATGTATCACATATACAAAAGATCTATCCTATACATGTTTTGCATACATCTCATGTATCATAAGTCAATCAATCATGCATACTTTCAGATCTAAAATATTATATATTGAATTAAAAAAATAAAATTTTAAATTTAATCATATCAAAAATAAAACTATTATAGATATTTTATAGAATTATTTTATAACTAGTCTAAGCATGCATTTTTCATATCTCATATGAATAAAATAAAAATTAAAAATTTTATTTTCTATTTTTTAAATTTGATTATAATAATTATAACATTAAAAAATAAAAATAAATTAGATCTAAATTATATTTTAATTAATTTAATAATATGATTATACTAGACTACACATAGAACTATTCTATTCCTAGTCTAGTCATGCATCTCATACATTATGAATCTAAATCATAAAATTTTTAATTTTTTAATTTTAAATATAATCACATCTGATGTGACATCTAAAATTTTTTAATATCATATCATAAATAAAAATTAAATTAGATCTAAAATAGATCTAATGAACTGCCAATCTGGCTCTGATACTAGTTGAAGAAACAATCTTATTTTTCTTGCACAGGATCGTTCAAATCTGATTGGATCTGAAGGAATATTTTAAAATTTTTTTGTATGATCATAATCAAATCTGAGACATCTCAAATTTAATCCTAAAGATCTAATATTAAACTAAAAAATAAAATTAAATCTAATTTAATTTCATACATTTGTATTTGGGTAATTAGATTATCCAATGAAGATCCTAATTGATCCTGAGATTTTGGAAGGAGCCACACACGCACCTGGCCTCTACCGGTGACCACTTAGATAGGATTTAGAGGTCTTCTCCTTCCAAATCACCTCTTCAAAAATTAGATCTGGATCTCATTTTGAAGTTCTTTTAAACTTCTTTTAAAGAAGCAACAGTCATCTCTTTCAGCAATGTTGCCTTCTTCCTGATCTGGGCGCCTTTCTTCCTTGGATTGCACTTGAACCCATGCCTAACTTCTTTGGATGTGGAGAGGAGAGAGAGAGAGGATCATAGGGAGGCATGGAATAGAGGAGGGCAACTTTGCAGCATAGTGAAAAGAAAAAGCACTTTAACCCTAGGAGCAGATAGAGTTTAAATAGACCCTGCTGTGCCATGCAGTGCCACATCATCTAGGCCAATCCGAGGCCTTCATTCAATCAGATCTAAATCTAATTGATGGGATGATGTCATCTGATCCAATCAAATGAGAGTCCCTCAAAAATCCACATAGGTGGCACCAACACTGGACAAACCCAAAAGTCTTTGGCATTTGGGTGTTTGAATCCATCATGAAATCCTGGAGTCCCATCTGTATGGGACTCCATCTCTTATCAACATGGGGTGCATGCCTAGGATGGCATGCACCCTTTCTCTTGCCTCTTTTAGTAGGGAGATAAGAGCCCTAGGTGCTCTCCTATAGGCGCATGACACATGGCCCTATGTCCAAGTGTCCAGCATCAATTGTTGACCTATGTCCAAAAATAGGAATTAGCAGGTGATAGAAATTGATAGATATTATTTTAAATCCATCTAATGAATTAAGGCAACTCTTTCTTGATCTGGATAAGCTCTAGTCAGACTAAGACAAGATTCCTGAGTGAGCCCAAATAAATTTGGCTTAGCTGAAACAAACCAAAATGATTACAAAAGGAGAATGTTAGCCTCAATTATGTGCTAGCATGATTTTCTTGAACCTAATTGGATCTAATCCAAATTAATTGAACAGGGTTAGTCCAATTAATGATATCCAGACTCAAATCATTATTTGTATAAATCAGTTAGGTTCAGTTCCGTATGGTAATGAGACATGTCACGATCTCTATCATCGACATCATCAAAACACCTTTCGATGGACTAGAACTTTTTTGATTCATATAATTAGAATGATCGATCATCTAAATCATTCTAATTGCTCTCAAAATTTATCATTGACACTTAATAGTATATGGTGGCAACCTATCAAAATCGAATGTGAACCTTTCGGTGTAGCTACTTGTGTGATTGGGTTCTTCTATCTTAAGCCCCGACTGGATTAGGATTAAGGTGAACTCATCAAACCCAATATCCATCATATGAAAATCATTCAATTCGAGTCCAATGTGAAACTCTAATAGAAACTCTTTCTATCATCTTCACTCTACCATGGCCATGGGCTTATAGGACTCAATCTAATTATTATCATAGGACTACTCCTCATCTATCATGGTAGATAGATCTCCTATTAGTGCAATTCAATTCCTACAATGAACATACTATAGCCAACATAAATCTTAGGATTTCAAATGGCTTGGATATCGAGTTATGATATAGTCAAACTATAACATCGTCAAAGTGAACTATTGATGCACCTCAGGTCAAAGAACTAGACACACCATTGTAGCATCAAGCCAGTCATCGGCGAGAAGATACACTTTCTTATGACTGCTCGAGATGGTCATGCTCAGTGCTCTCATTCTCTAATGAGTATCTGTACTCTCACTCAAGTATCTTCACATCGTAGACTCAAGATATATTTATCCTAAGCAAGCAATCAAACACCAACCTTTCAGATTGATCATCATCCTCATGATGATCCTATAGTCAGGAGCTGTTTATGAGTTAATTATGAAATTTAATGTCTCAAAATTTCAACTCTTGAAAATATAAATTATCATTATCATTAACTCAAAAGATGTATCACAAACACTTTAAATACACACTATGATAGAAAATAATTTTTTTATTAATTTATAGTCAAAATTATAAAATTGCTCCTAGAAATATATTATAAGTGTCAGCCAATCTGACTTCTAGGGCACCCATCTAACACGTTGGACTCTGTTCGTCATCCTAAATTTTGTTCTGAGTGAATTGTAGACTGAATCTTAAGGTATTTTTCTCAACAATCTGCACCTCTACTCGATATTTGGCCTCTACTTATCTCTGAGAGCCTATGATCCATCTCATCCCCACACCCTGGGGCATGCCTGTTGTCTTATGGATGGTTAAACATGGAAGTCAAGATAGGCTGCTCGATCCTACCTTTGTCAATGGCTATGATCACTTTATGTAACACTCCACTCCTAAATTTGGGTGATGGTGCCACACCCCATCCTTATCTAAAGATTAAGAGGATTTTAAACTATAACTAAATTGCAATATCATTTAAAACTGGCTTTTATTTAAGTCAATCAGTCCTTCAATCTGCAATATAGGCAATTCAACTTATTGACATAGGAATCCATCTCGAGGTTAGATCGCTGGAGTTGCACGATGACAGCGAGTCAGCGATGATGGGATGGAGGTGGCCATACCTACAAGTGAAGTCCTTAATCAGAGTTGACTCCGGTGGAGATCCTCCGATACTCGAGTCAGTTTTTCATTCAATAGAGGAAAGAAAATGAGCATTTGGGATAAAAGAGTTGCATACCTTGGGGTCCCTCTCTTTCACCTTTTATAAAAGGGTTTGGAGTTTGTTAAGATGGGTTGTAGGTTGTTAGTCATGGGAGATCAGTGGGTTGTCAGAGATATTTTGTTTGCCCACCAGAATATTCTTAGAAATCATCTCACGTATTATCCCCTCATGGCATGTAGAGGAAAAGTTGACTATCCGAAGGAGTTCATCTTGGAGGATCTCATCCTAGAAGAGTTCATCCTGGAGGAGTTCATCCTAAAGGAGTCCATCCTAGAGAAGTTCATTTTAGAGGAGTTCATCTCAAAAAAGTTCATCTCGGAGGAATTTGTCCTAGACGAGTTCATCCCAGGAGAGTTCCTCTTGAAGGAGTACATCCTGAGGGAGTTCCTGAGGAAGTTCATCCTGGAGGGGTTCGTCCTAGAGGGTTCATCCTTTTAGTAACTTCAAGCTCGTCCTGAGATGGGACCTCAGCCTCAACCTTCAACGGCCTTCAACTAATCTATATTGTGACCCTGGCTTCCCTCCTCTGATGATATCAAGCTCGGCCAGACTTAGGATCTTGGCCACAGCCTTTTGAAGGCTTTCAATCAACCTACATTCCCATGTCTCCGGCAGGCATAAAAGTCTCCCAATAATAGCCCCCCTACTTCTGAGTCTGAGCCTTGGTTTGGACGAAGGGAGTGTACTAAATCAGACTTGCCGAAGATATGTCTTTTTTTGTCATTTAAACTTAGGATCTTTAGCTTTTTTATTAAAATTATTTACAGATCTTCAATTTTATCCTCAACTTTTTGAGCTTAGATTTCTACTGACCTCTACTTTCTAAGGTCGGATTTCTATACATGTTGACCTTCTAAGCTCGAATTTCTATGAATTTTTGCCTTCTAAGATCGAATTTTTGCAAATATATATATTTGGAGCTTGGATTTCTATAGATCTTTACCTCATATTTAGAAATCGGAGGTTTTCATCCTCACTAGGATGAGGTTATCCTCCTATCTTAAATAATTGGAGGATTTCTCTCTATGTCAGGATGAGGTCCTTCTCTTGTCCTTGACACAATTATAGAAGAATACCTAGGCTGTTGAAAGGGCCTCTCTCCACATCTCGTCATAGATCAACGAGGTCTCCGCTTTGCTCATGTTAGGACGAG
Organism: Cocos nucifera; assembly: GCA_006176705.1. NCBI lineage: Eukaryota > Viridiplantae > Streptophyta > Magnoliopsida > Arecales > Arecaceae > Cocos > Cocos nucifera. Next base: position 51,695 of record QRFJ01003820.1, read on the forward strand.
GTTCTCCTTCTATTCCTAACATGGCTGTAGGAGTGCATTGGGGCACTGGAGGGGCCTCTCCTCTCATCTCATCTAAGATTAACGAGGTTTTCACTTTACTCATATTAGGATGAGGTTCTTCTCCTGCTCCTAACAGGAGTACAAGGGCACATTAGGCTGCTGGAGGGGTCTCTTCCCTCATCTCGTCTAAGATTAATGAGGTCTTCACTTTGCTCATGTTTAGGACAAGGTTCTCCTTCTATTACTAATAGAACTGTAGGAGTACATTAGGACTGTCAGAGGGGCCTCTCCCCTCATTTCGTCTAAGATTAACGAGATCTTCGATTTTGCTCACGTTAGGTCGAGGTTTCCCTCCTATTCCTAACATGGCTGTAGGGGCACATTAGGGCCATTGGAAGGATCTCTCCTCTCATCTCGTCTTAGATTAACAAGCATTCAACTTTGCTCACGATAGAACAAGATTCTCCTCCTATTCCTAACATGGCTGTAAAGGCACACATAGGCCCATTGGAGAGGACCTCTCCTCTCATCTCATCTTAGATTAATGAGGCTTTCGACTTTGCTCATGTTAGGACGAGGTTCTCCTCCTATTCTTAACATGACTGTAGGGGCATATTTGGGCCGTTAGAAGGGCCTCTCCCCTCATCTCATCTTAGATTAATGAGACCTTTGGCTTTGCTCATGTTAGGACAAGGTTCTCCTTCTATTCCTAACGTGGCTGTAGGGGCATATTAGAGCCGTTGGAAGGGCCTCTCCCTTTATCTTGTCTTAGATCAACAAGGTCTTCGCTTTGCTCATGTTAGGATGAAGTTCTCTTTCTGTTCCTAACATGGTTGTAGGGGCGCATGAGGGCCATTGAAAGGGCCTCTCTCCTCATCCCATCTCAGGTTAACGGAGTCTTCGTTTCCTTGATGTTCTTGTTAAGTCTACTTCCTTGGTCTTGATTTTTTCTTGGCTCGAATTTGGGCCTGGTAGTTCGGCCTTGGTCATGACTTCGACATTGGCTAGACTGTGATTTTAACTTCAGCTTGGCTGTGATTTTAACTTCATCTTGATTGTGATTTTAGCTTCAGCTTATCCTTGATTCTGACCTTGGCTTGGTCTTGAATCTGACCTCAGCTCGGCTTAGGCTTTAATCTTAGATTTTTTTTTTTTTGGGTGAGCTCAGCTTACTGAGGTTGAATTTTTGTTAGCCTCAGCCTTTTGAGCTTGAACCTATGTAGAACTCAGACTTGTATGATCTTTGCCTTAGATTTATCTTGCTTTCACTTTGGATAGATCTTGAACTTGACCTTGGATTGGTTTGAGATCTGACTTCAACTTGACTTAGGTTTTGACCTTGGATTGATCTTTTTAATGAGCTCAGCTTAATATGGTTGGACTTTTGTTGGCCTTGGATTTATATAATTTTTACTTTCAAATTTGGTTTTGGTTTCACCTCCGCGGATGAGTCTTGAACTTGACCTCGGATCGGTTTGGATTTCAACTTTAGCTTTAGCATTTATTTTCACTTCAACTTTAGCCTTGGTTCCTTGAACTTAAGTCTTAATTAGCTTTGGGTTTGGCCATGGTTTTGGTACCCTATAGCCCTACAAAAAAGAAAAGAGGAAAAGAAAAATAATAAAATAATAATGGATAGAAGTTTGGAAGCTTTTCACCATGAGTTCTCTGTTTGGGAGATCTTGGTTTTTATTTGATCCCTGGTTCAGATCAGACTTTGGCTTCTTCTTTTTCTTCTTCTTCTTCTTCTTTTCTTTTATTTTATTTTTTTTGCATTAACTTGGCTTCAAGTGAAATTCATGGGGCACTCAAGTGGTTCTGAGGTTATTCCAAGTCAGCTTCAGTTGTTTAATGTGCACGGGAGGACTTTAGGAAAAATCGAATGTATGCATAGAACTTCGACCATATTGGGAGTGCATCGACTTCAATGCCCATGTACGAGAACTTCAGGTGGCATTCTTGGATGCGCAGAAGGGAGGAGATCAGAGTGGTCACAGTTCCCTAGGGATCATTAGGAAGGAGGCTCTGTCGATTATGGGCGAGATCAACACATTAGGGTGTCGGATAGGTGAGACCAATCATGCCAAAGCATGAGAGAGAAGATCGGTAGAGGTGCATCAAAGCATGGGCGAAGAGGATGGTAGTCTGTTAGGTGGAGGAGGATCGATCGATTGGTGCAACAGGCCGGGTGAGAGAGGACACTGAGATGCGTGGGAGAGAAGCTCGACGCATAGGTGAGTCCAGTCTTTCCCTTCTCCTTCTGACATTTTTTTTGAAGAGGTCAGTCACGCCTGAGCTCAGCTACGGAAGGGACCTTGCCATGGGATGGAGAGAGAAATTACGTGGAATATCGATTTAGAGGAGCGATGGGTACAGATGAGACGATTTGCCATTGGCTACGCTTGGGAGCGCTGGGGAGAAGTTGGTCGAAAGTTGTACTGGGCGCATGGGGGAGTTTCACCTAGGAGCGCAAGGGAAATATGCCAGAGGAGCCTAAATGCATGGAGGTCGATCGGGGTCATGAGAGAGGGTCGAGCATAGAGGGGAAGTCATCGACCCTAGCTCTCTTTCTTTTTCCTTGCTTTGATCAAATAGTGCAGTGGATTAGCACGTTTGAGAGGAGTGGCGGTGTCCCATGGGTTCGAAGGAGCCTGAGGGATGCCATGGGTTGAGAAGGTCAATCAAATGGCCACGACGAACAATGGGAAGCCGGGACAGTACATGATGTGGTGCGGAAGGCTGGCTTGACTCGTAGGAGGGCTGGAGAGCCTTGCATACGGGAAAATAGTCTGGAAGCATGGGAGGAGGTCATTAAATCAGGATTGACGGGAAGTCGTCGCACGGGAGGGGATCTGCTGGAAGCCCGATAGGGAAGAATGAGATCGGATCGGAGGTCGCTGGCACCATCACGGCCATGTCTTGGAGACTGGGGGAGGTCGGCGGAACGTGCGGAAGGCATAGAGAGCGGGGATCCAATCGAGAGGTGCGGGGCTACTCTTTCCCCATCGTCCTTATCTTCTTCATCTTTGTAGGAGGAGGTCGGCGCTAAGATCACGATGAAGACTCTAGTGTGTAGATATATGTGCCTAAAGTCAGAATGCGACACCTGTAATACACTTCTAGGAGCAAAATTTATGATTTTTGACTTATAAATATAAAATGAAATTACTTTCTATCATATATGTGCATTTAGTGTCTGTGATACATCCCTTGAGTTAATGGTAATGATAATTCTTATTATCAAGAGTTGAAAATTTAAGACAAAAATCTTCATTATTAATGATAAGCATCATAAATTTACCAATAAAAGTATTAATTTATCAATTAATTTATATTAAAGTTTTTAAGAATTATTAATCAATTTATATATAATTTTTTAGAAATTCATATTTTTATTAATTAAAAAATTAATTAAAAAATAATAAAAATTAAAAAATAAAATTTTATTATCAAATGAAAGAGCTATTTTGCATCATAATTGAAATAAATTTTAAATAAAAACACGAGCTAAAATGAAAAGGATATGAATTTTTAAAGAAAATAAAATAAATAAAATTTAAATAAAAAAAAGAAAACGGCTCAGTCGGTCCGCAAGCCAAGCCACAGCCATCAAAACCGGACTCAACCGGATGAAAGCCATTAGCCCAATCCACGATCCAGCATGGATCGCCAGTCGAAAAAATTGATGAATCACAGCATGACACGTGGCGAACCTAGACCCTTAAAGGGTCCACAGAAAGTTATCGCGGCCACAGGGCAATCTGGTCCTTTTCACTTGACAACAAAGGCAGCCGGATTGGCTATGGTGGTGTGCGGGCCGGTTCCATTGCGGTCCATGGAAAGTATGGTACGATCGATTAGTTGCGGTTATTCGATCAAGATCGGAGCGCAGGTTATGCCAACTATGATTTGGTTTTCTGATTTCACCCAGGATCACCATTGGACGGCAGCGCTCGTCCAGAGATGATCCGGATGGGTCCAGAACACTACTGACAATGATTCAGGGACTCACGAAGCGTATGATTTCGCTCAGATTTCCTGCATTAAGCAGCATGATCGGATGGCCAAAAATTTAATCCGACCTGATCCAGGTTGATACACATCCAATTTTGATGATTTTTGGATCATTGGATTCCATTGAATGGCTAGATTTTACCAGACTTATCAAAGTCGAATCAGAGCTATTTTGATTCAAATTTTATTTGGATTTCTTTATATTTTGATGATTACAAAGGCTATTAGTCCCACATTGCCTTGAGAAAGAAATATCCAGCCCTCCTAGCTCTATAAAAAGGACCCCAGGCCTCCAAAAATCAACATCTCCGATCAAGGTGAAGCTTTGGTATAGAGCGAAGCCAAGCTATGGGGCGCTGCATCAAAGTAACGGATGCCGAGAAGAAGAGCTAGGCTTCTACACCATCTTTCTGCCAATATCGATCCAAGATTAGAGATCAGCTTATTTTAATTTCTTCTTTTTATATATTTAAATTATGAAATTTTATATGCAATATTTTTTTATGTTCTTTATTTTATGCTCTTGTTATTATTATAATTTAATTTTTGATATTTTAATTATTACTTTTTATTTTTTTTTGCAAGTAGATGCTAAGATCTAACTAATAGATCTTAGTACCAAGTTTATTTTCTGCATAATTTAATTTTCACTTCGCAATTTTAATTTTTGACTTCAAAATCTATTTTTTAATTTTTTTTTTTTAAAAAAATTAAAAGATTTTATATAAATAAATACTATCTTTTATGTGGATTCGACCGCGACTCACTTACTATCTACGCGAGTTTTTAATTACTTTAGAAATTGGAATTAAACTAATAAACACGTGTATCTTAATGACAACATCGTTTACCTATCAAGTTTTTGGCACCGTTGCTGAGGAAGGCAGGGATATTAAATTTTTGATCTTCTTGATTTTTTTATAAATAAATTATAAATAAAATTTTTATTTTCTTATAAATATTGCTTGCTAATTTTTTTTTTATTATTTTATAGAAAATAGAATTAAAAATAAAAAGAACCAGGAGTTTTGCTTGGTGAGATCAATTCCAACCCTAATTCTCTTTTCTTTTTTTATTTATTTACTTATTTTATTTTTAAATTAATTTTAAAAAATATTCATTTAAATCTAATTAAAAATCTCATGATAAGATTAGAAATCCTAACTGTTTAGAGCATGCATCATATTAGTTTTATTTTTATTTTATCTTTATTGTTGGAGGTAAGGTAAGTCTTTCAGAATTTAATTAGTTGCATGCATCTAGTTTAAATTGCATAGAACCCTTTGATTGAAATTTTTTTTTTTTGCATATCATATTAAATCAAATTAAGGGGATAACCCAATTAAATAAGATAAGGTGGGGATTTGATCACCCTTCCTTGGCCCACAAACAATCAACCAGCATCCTGCATTGACCTAAGCCTTTAATTTTAAAATCAATTAGACATCAACCCTAGGAACTCGAGCTCAATAGGATAAGGAACCTTAAGAGTTAAACCAGGTTAGGGTTAGTCAATTTGACTAGTGTCTAGGAAAGTAGTTTGGGGATGACTGGGCCTGAAGAAAGGTGGTTTCTAATTGGTTCCGTTCACTTACTTGGCCAAGCATAATTGGTGTCTAAGGCAAGCAACGGAGGAGACTCCCACCGACCTTACACTTATCTGACCAGTTGATTGGCTAATCCTACACGTGGAGGCTTGAAGGTGACCTTGGCAGTTAGGAGCTGTCTAGATCTAGGATAACCCCTAGTCAGGATTGATTGACCAACTTGATTGTTAACCAACATCAAACCTAATTAAACTTAATTCTTCTCTCTTCTTAGTTCTAGAACTCTTTAGAATCTATTCTTTAGAACTCTTCTTTCTTTCTTCTTCTTTCTCCTCTAAATATAAAATAAAATAAAAATTAAATTTAAATAACTTAAAATATTAAAAATAATAATTAAATTAATTAATAAATAAAATAATTAATTTTAATATAATAAATATAAAAAAATATAAAAAAATTCTAAAATTTTATTGATAATACGTAAGGTTGCATTAATACATATACGGTAGAAAATTACTTTACCTGATCTAGTTGAACCCAACCATAATAATCAAATGGCTAATCTGAATCTAATAGTCTAAAAATTAGATAAAGTTGATCTTCTTGCTCCGAAATTAGATCAACTCCTAATCCTAGGTCAACAATCTCCTACATAATTCACATTATCTTCTAATTATCAGGAGAGTTGTTCAATCTGTGCTAGCCTAACCCATCATATGACTGAATGTCCTATGACTGCATAGTTTTCATATTTTATCCAAGAACAAGTTCAAGCTGCTGAAGGATACTCCAAATTGATTAATGACCTATTTTTAAATTCATATAATCTAGATTGGAGTAACTTTAACTTTTCTTGGACATTCCAATAGACTCAGGCTCAAACCCAAATTTTATCTGTGCAAAATTATCAAAATAGATCCCAATACCAAAACTATGCCTATAATAATGGCCAGCCTATTCAGTTTACCCAGCCACTATATCATAATCAGCCCTCATACCTACCTCCTCAACAGACCATCCTAGTCGATGATAAATTCAATCAACTTCAATAATTAATTCTAACTCAACAACAATCAATCGCCAGGCTTGAAGCTCAAATAGGATAATTAGTTGAGTCTAACATGAGGAGAGAACTAGATCAATTACCGAACCTACCAATTTCAAACAACCCATCTAATGTCCACCAACCACCTAGACCAAATTATCAATTTAATGTCTCACTTAAGAATCTCTAATTTGAGAATACCAAAGCAAGTTTTGAACTTAAAAGCTATAGGATTTCTTAGGACCATTACCAGACTAGGAGAAGGCTAGTAACTGATACTAGTCAAATTAAAGAATAGAGAAACTATATTACTGAGGACTAACGTACATAGAAGAACCCGAGCTAGGAATTAGTACTTGATGTAGTTGCTAGTTTAATGAGATAGAAATAGAGAAAAGAGAATAGGATTGATTTACCCAAACATAAATCTAATGTCCTATTTCTCAACCCAAGAAGTCCGGTTCTTTCTTACAAAATCAAGAGCAGTATGAAATATCAATGGAGTTATTTAGCAAGATACTATTTATACCTCTAAAATTAAATAGCCTTAGTCACCATTCTAGCACCCATTGAATCAAACTTAACTCCTAAATCCATTCATGAGTATGTTTAGAAGAACACAATAGAGAAATTCTAATAAATTGTGGTCTGAGAATGGATCATTAAATTAATATTGCCCTGCAAAATTAACAATATGATAATAGTCAATATGGATTACAAATTAACTTTCTGAGATTGGCAAATTCAAAACATGGAATTTGATCAATCTAATATTTGACACAGGATAGTAAGCTGTAGTTGTGTCTGCTGAAGATGTAAACTTAGCGCTTTATTGGAAGCAACCCATTTTAGTTTTTATCTATTTACTTTTTAGTTTATTTTCGTTTTAGGACTAATGTTGATAAGTTGGAGAGAGCCCAAATTGTTTCAAAGGCATGTGCTAGACCAAAAATATAGATCAGGTGTTCCTTTCATGTTCTTTATTACCTCTTTATTTTTTTTCCATTGATGAATAATGTGATTAAGTGGGGGGGAATAATAAAAATCTGTAAAATTTTAATCCTATCAAAAAGAGTTAGTATTTAGTATTTAACATCTGATTATGGCTTAAGAATTCAAAATTAAACAAGCATTTTAAAAAAAAAATGATACATCTAGATCAAAGAATCTGTGAGATATTAAGGAATCAAGTATTAAGAAAATTCAATAAAGAGTTAAGTCTAGAACATAAAAAGTTTTTCCTTGGAGCATTTCTAATTATTTTCTACTAGCATAAAAAAAGTCTACTTTTTATAGGCTTGTGTAGGTAACTATACATTTCTTCATATAACAAATTTATTTTAATAAAATAGTTTCGAAGTACTTCTCACTAAGTAATCGAGCCTCTTTGCCTAAGCAAGCATTGAGTTTCACGTCAAAAGGTGGGAAGGGCAAAGAAGCTCGTTGTAAAGCTAGTCTTAACTCGTAGCCTATTTGATTCGAGCTAGTAAGCCTGAGGGGTATTCTATACCTAGTGTCCTAAAGCCAACTAGTTTGGAAGTCATTGGCCTAAGACTCGCTACATGGATCAAATAGAAAGCTTAAAGGATTAAGACACTCAATAGTGGTATAACGTTAAAAATAAATAAATAAATATTGATTTTCCATCGAGTAACCAGGTCCTGTTGCCTAGGTAAGCAATGATATTCATGTTAAAAAGTAGGCAATGTAAAAATAAAAATCAATAAATGAAGGACGAAAGTAGCAATACACTTGTCTATATGAAAGTTTAGAAAAATCAAAGATAAAGGTAGGATAATTTAGAAAAAAGTTCTAAAAAATTTAATATTTTTTACTTAATTTTTTTATTGATAAGTATTAATACCCCAATGATATGTCTCATTTAAGCTCTACTGAATATCAATGGTCATTTTAAAAACTGCTTAGGTAAAATTCAAAACTCTAAAGTTAAAATGTATTTAAAACTAAATTCTTTCTTTACACGAGGATGAGCAAAGCTTAAGTTGGGGGGTGTGATAAGTATCATAAATTCACCAATAAAAGTATTAATTTATCAATTAATTTATATTAATTTTTAAGAATTATTAATCAATTTATATATAATTTTGGAGAAATTCATATTTTTATTAATAAAAATTTAATTAAAAAATAAAAAATAAAATTTATTATCAATGGAAAGAGCTCATTTTTTCTAATTATAACAAAATAAATTTTAGTAAAAACAGAGCTAAAATAGAAAAGAATATAAATTTTTAAAGAGAATAAAATAAATAAAATTTTAAATAAAAAAGAAAAAACGGCTCAACTGGGCCTCCGCAAAAGCCAAGCCGCCAAGCCAAGCAAGCCAAGCATCATACAAAGCAACCTTAAGCCGATAAAGCATCAGTTCGGTCCATGACCCACAGGGTGACCATCAGCTTAGCAGAACCGACCGAATCAACAAGCGCGAACAACTGGCGGACTAGAAAAAACCCTTAAAGGGTCTCCAGAACCCACGAAACTTATATCAGGCTACACTAGGGCAATCCTGCACTGATCCATTTCACTGGCACCACAGAGGCACTGATTGCCTATGCGTGCTGGCATGCTGACCAGCAGTCCACCAGTCAATGGACATAGTAAAATTGTCCCGCGACCCTCGAATGGTTGCGGTTGATTGTGGCTAGAATCCGACGCGTGCCCACCGGGTTACCACGTGGGCGGCCCCGCGCGGCCGGCCGCCCCACAGCCCGGGCGGGCGGCGTGCTCGCGATGCCGCCCCACCACCAAGCGAGGCCGGGCCCACTAGTGGGGTGGAGTAGTGGGTAGCAGAAAACGGAGTGGGGGAGGCGATGAGGGGAAAGTTGGGGGGGGGGGCAAAACCAGAGAGAAGACGGTAGATGGCGTGAGGCGGCACGTCAGGTTATTCACTGGTCTGATTGTTATGATCCAGTCCCATGTCCAATCTAGGAGATGAATCCGATGTCCTAGAACACTCTTCGATGATGAATCAGAGACTCTCGAAGCATGATTTTGCAGTAAGATTTCTCCATCAAAGCACGATCGCGGCCAGAATTTAATAATGATGCTGATCTAGGCTGATCACATCGATTTTTGATTGATTTTTGGATCGTTGGATTTCCATGAAATGGGCTAAGATTTCACCAAACTTACCAAGTCATATCAGAGCTATTTGATTCAAATTTTATTTAGATTTCTTTATATTTTGATGAATTACAAAGGCATTAGTCCCACATTGCCTTGAGAAAGAAATATCCAGCCCTCCTAGCTTCTATGAAAAGGACCCCAGGCCTCCAAAAATCAACATCTCTGATCAAGATGAATGCTTTGGTTAGGGTGAACGCAGGCTATGGGTTAAGGCTGGCTTCAAAGCAATGGGTCCGAGAATAAAAGCTGGTATTCTACACCATCTTTCTGCCAATGTCGATCCAAAAGATTAGAGATATCAGCTTGTTTTATATTTCTTTCTTTTATGTATTTAAATTATAAAATTTATAATTAATAATATTTATTTTAAATGTCTCTTTAATTTTATGCTCATTATTTTTAATTATAATTTAAATTTCTATATTTTAATTATTACTTTTTATTTTTCTGCAAGTTTAGATGCTAAGAATCTAACTAGTAGATCTAGTAAACCAAGGTTTATTTCTGGCATAATTAATTTTACTTCCATAATTTTAAATTTCTAAACTTAAAATATTATTTTTAATTTTTTTAAAAAAAATTAAAGATTTTAAATCTAAAAATACTACTTTCTGGTGGATTCACCCGATCACTACTATCTATCGCATTTTTTAATATATTTTTAGAAGTTGGATTAAATAATAACATGGTGTCTTACAACAACATCGCGTACCTATCAAATTAAACTTATAAAAATGCTTCCTAACCATAGGATCATCATGAGGATGGATGATTGATCAGAAAGGTTGATGTACAATCGCTTCTTTATAGTAGATGAGTCTTGTGCCTACGGTGTAGAGACACCAAAGCGAGAGTATAGGTACTCGTTAGAGAAAGGCACTAAGCATGACCACCTCGAAGTATCATAGAAGTCTACCTTCTGATCGATTACTACTCGAAGCATGTAGTGGTGTGTCTAGTTCTTTAACCTGAGGTGCATCGGCAGTTCACCTTGAGGGTGTTATAGTTTGACTACACCATGACTCAGTCTCCTAGCCATTTGAAACCTAGGTGTAATGTTGGCTATAACATATCATTGTAGGAATTGGATTGCACAGATGGAATCTATTCTACCGGTGGATGAGGAGTAGCCTTATGATGATCATCGAGAATCAGTCCATAAGCCATGGCCATGGTAGAGGTGAAAAATTAAGAAAGAGTTTCTATTAAGATTTTACATCGAACTTGAATGAAATGATTAATCATATGATAGAAATTAGGTTTGACGAGTTCACCTTAACCCTAATCTGATCGGGCTCAAGATAGAAGAACTTAATCAACAAAGTAGCTGCACCAAGAGGTTCATTTTTAGTTTTGATGGATTGCCACCATATACTACTAGGTATCACTTGGTTGATTTGGGAGCAATTAGAATGATTTAGATGATCGATCATTCTAATTATCTGAATCAGAAGATTCTGATCCATCGGAAGAGTTTCGATGATGTTGATGATGGAGATCATACATATCCCATTACCTATACAGAAATGACCTACCTGATCACACAAATAAGAGTTTGGATTCTGGATATCATCAATTAACTAACCCAGTTCAATTGATTTGAATTAGATTCAATTAGGTTCAAGAAATCATGCTAGCACATGAGTTGACCTAACATTCTTCTTTTTCATCATTAAAAGTTATCTCGACTGATGCCAAATGGAGTTTGATGCTCACTAGGTATCTTACCTAGTCGACTGGAGCTTGTCTAAGGTTAGAAAAAGGATTGTCTTAATTTATAAGATAAATTTGAACAACACCTGCCATTTTTGTCACCTGCTAATTTCATGTCCTTGATATGGTCAAACGTTGACCTTTGACACTTGGACATCTGCCCATTGTCATGCCACTTATTGGAGAGCAGATAGGGGATTTCCCCTTAGAGATTTTTGAAAAGAAAGGGGTGCATGCCTTGGATGGCTGCGCCCATGGAAGGGATGCCTGTAGTCCCATACAGATGGGACTCCAGGTTGCTTCTTGGATTCAAAATAGGTGACCCTCACCTATAGACTTTGATCAGTCTTAGGCGCCACCTTAAGGATGAATCTGTGGTCTCTCATCTGATTGGATTAGTGATATATCCACTAATTGATTTAACTATTAAATAGAAGTAACATGATTGGTTCGGTGATGTGGCACTGCTGGCGCACAGCAGGGTCTAATAAAGACTTGTCTGCGCCCACTTTTCTACTTCTCTCCTAGCCAACCCAAGGCTACTCCTCTCCCTCCTCCATACACCTTTCTGATCCTCTCTCTCTTCTCCATGCCCAAGGAAGGTTGGGCTTTAGATTAGTGCGATTCAAGGCAAGAAAAGGCTGACAGAAATGAAGAAGGCAGCACTGCTGCAGAGACGACATAGATCTTCGAAAGGAGTTTTCGAAGATCCTCAATTTAGATCCAGATCTAATTTTTGGAGAAAAAAAAGAAAGAGAAGATCTTCAGATCCAGCCGAGTTTAGATATCAGAGAGGCCAAGCTTGCGATGGCTAAGATCCAGAACTTCAGGCAATCAGTACGATCATCAAAGGTAATCAGATTACCCAGAGTCAAGGTAAATTAATTTAGATTAGATTTTAATTTAATCTTTCTTTGATTATCAAAATTAAAAATATAGATCTAAAAAATGAAATCTGATTAGGATCTAAGAGAAAATTTTTTAAAATATACCTTTCGATCCAATCAATCTGAAACGACCTGACCCCAGGAAATCAGATTTCCTTCAATGTATCAGAGCTAGGTTCTTATAAAATTTATTTTGATCTAATTTAATCTGATAAATTAGTGATTTTTAATATCACATGAGATGTGATTAAGATCTAAAATTCAAAAAAATAAGAAATTAGAAAATTAAAATAATTAATCTACATCTAATATGTATGAGGATACATAACTAGGACCAGGCAAGTAGAATTAATTTCTATGTGTAAGTCCTAAGTATAATCATAATTTTTTATTTAAATTAAATGATAATTTTTAGATTTATTTATTAACTATTTTTTGATCTTATAATATTTAATCAGATCTAAAAATATAAATATAAATAAAAATTAAATTTTTGTTCCATATGAGATATGAATAGTTGCATATTTAGACTAGTTTGTAGAATAGTCTACAAATTAGGTCTAGATTAAATTTTAAGTGATGAGAAAACAAATTTAAATTTAATTTTTTTTAGATGATTATGAGATAATTTCGATCTAAAAAACATGCATGCATGATATATGTGATATATACAAAACATGTTTTTAATTAGATCAATTTTTATATGAAGATATATGCTTAGACTAATTAGTTTTTGTAGATTAGTTGTTATTCTGATTAAAACGTTCCGCATGGCCGTTCGGTCATAAGAATAAAGTAGGGTTAAAGCCCTCTCCTCCCATTCGATGGTTGATTTTTATGATGTGTAGGATTGCTGTGCATTTCATTCCTTAATCAAAAATTGAAAACTTACTTCTATAAAAGATCCTAGATCCTGAAATCCTAGGATCTTATTTACAGTTTTATTTATGAACCCTAAACTTAATTAAGAATTAAGATATGAAACATTTAGGTCAAAATGAGAATTTTCAGATCTAAGACATGTTCAATAAAATTGGGATCGGGCTTGGATAGCTCAATTAGGTTCTAGCAGTTGATCAAACCGATATCAAGAGTTGGGTTAGATGGGATCAATAATTGCTTAATTGAACCAGCCTATAAGGATAAGTCTGAGTCAAGATTCAGTCACGGTTAGTGATCGATCAAAAGCATAAAACCTAATTAGGCTCAGTGGGTTAGAGTTTGCGATTGTAGTTAACCCGATTGGTTCTGGCTCAATAATTTGTGTTAAGGTAAGTTTGGTAGATACGAGCAACTGGTTTTTAATTAGAGCTACTCGACCTCAATGCGTTCTTATCGATAAATGGCATATCCCTTCCACGATCTGACTTATCTGGCCATTGTTGTTGACTCAGTTTATCTGAGATGGTCAATAATCCGAGATTAACCCATGCCACTAGGTTAGTCTATAAAGTTATGGCTATGTTAAGTCTAGTTAATGAGACCAAATTCCAAAATCTCCCTTAAGAAAGAGATTAAGTCTAAGTCTTCCACCATTATAGATGTGCGGGCCCTTTTCGAGTGTTGATTGTTCATCGGTTTGGTTATGATGGCTCAGTTGCATCAAAAGATGCAACCATAGTCTATTAAGGCATTGGATGCTATAGACTGGAGGATTCTCTCTCTTT
>QRFJ01003820.1:65739-83056 GCA_006176705.1 Cocos nucifera
CCATTGAACATTCTTTATGAAAGAAATAAAATTGCAGATGGATTTCCTTGTTAGGTCTTTATCAGTTGATATTCGATGTACCTATTTAACTATCGAGCAAAAGTGAATGCCAAACGGACTAGGGAAGTCAAACAAACGACAAGTATTTTGGCACCTGAGATTGGTCATATAGCAGAAGATAGGATTAACAAATTGGAGAAAAAATGGGCTATTGAGGTCGTGACTTTGAAGTCATATCACTTGTGAACTTCTTCAGGCAAAATGACTAAAGCTCCCTTTGTTGGACATGGGAGAGGCACAGATCTCCTTGCCTTAGTACATACTGATGGTGCGGCCATTGATGTGCGGCTAGAGGCAAATTTTGTCTACTTCATACCTTTACCGATGATCTGTCTAGGTATGGTATGTGTCTTATGAGACATAAGTCTGAAGCTTTGAAAAGTTCAAAGAATTCAGACATGAAGTAGAAAAAACAAATGAAAATCCATTAAGGTTCTTCGATCAGATCGAGGAGGTAATACCTTAGCGAATTCTGAACTATCTAAGGAAATGCATAGTCTCTCAATGGACTCCACCTAGAACACCTCAACTCAACGGGGTTTCAGAAGAGAAATCAGACTCTATTGATATGGTTCGATCCATGATGAGCTTCACAAGACCTCCAGATTTCTTTGGACATTCATATTAACTTCATTATTTACTGAATAGGGTTCCCTCTAAAACGTTCCTACCACACCGTATGAATATGGCACGGTAAAAATCAAGTCTGAGTCATCTCAGAATTTGGGTTGTCCGGTATGTCAAAAGACAAAACAAGGGACAAGTTAGAATTTAGGATCCTTTAGAGCTCGATTATAGATATCCTAAAGTCATTAGGATATATTCTACTTTCAGAAGACACAATGTGATTGTGAGTCGACATGCCACACTTTCTTGAAAAATAGTTTATTCAAGATAGTGGCATTGGAAAGAGTGAAGCTTTGATGAGAAAGTCTCACAAGAGAGAACGAGCTAAGGACCATGGAACCAAATCAGGTTGAGCCAATAAGAACACTACCTCCTCCACCTCTAATCGAAAAAGAGTTTTCCGTCCCCCTGAAAGATACTTAGGTATATTTCAGAGAATTAGAGGAAATGTTCTCATAGGTAGGTAATGGTGTCATGGTGAATGATCCAAAACCTATAACGAGACGAATCAGATATCGACTCGAGAAATGGTTGAGGAATGAAGTCAGAATTGACTCATGCACTCAACCAAGTCTGGACCTTGGTAGATCCACCAAAGGTATAGTACCTATTGGGTTAAATGGATCTTCAAGAGAAAGATTGGTGCGATGAAATGTGAGAATTCAAAGTAGACTCGTAGCAAAAGGTATAGTCAATGCGAAGGCATTGACTATCAGATACATTTTTCCGTAGCTATGCTAAATCCATCCAATTGCTTGCTGTTGCACTATTTCGATTATGAAATATGGCAATGGACGTAAAAGCATTCTAAATGGATATCTTGAGGATATATCTATATGGGACAGCCGCTAGGTTTCACATCCAGTGTGTATGATCACAAGGTTGCAAGCTGCAAAGGCCATATATGGACTTAAGCAAGCATCTCGGAGCTGAACCTCGTTTCAATGATGTGATCAAAAAGTGGTTTGGTTTCATCAAAAACGAAGAGGAACCATGTGTTTTCAAAAGGGTCAGTGGGAGCGCTGTTGTCTTCCTCGTATTGTACGTGGATGACATCCTCCTTATTGGGAATGATATTCCCATGTTGACATCAGTCAAGATGTGGTTGTCTAAGGAATTCTCCATGAAAGACCTAGGTGAAGCATCCTTTATTCTAGGAATTAAGGTCTATAGGGATAGACCGAATAGGATGCTAGGACTTTCACAGAAAGATGTACATAGAGGAAGTACTAAAGAGGTTTAGTATGGAAAACTCTAAGAGGGGATTAATACCCTTCAGACATGGTATTCATCTTTCCAAGAAGATGTGCCCCAGCACACCTGAGGAAATAGAACGCATGAGCAAGATCCCTTATGCTTCTGCAATAGGGAGCCTCATGTATGCCATGCTATGTACACGACCTGATATAGCCCATGCTGTGAGTGTCACAAGCAGATATCAGTCAAATCCAGGTGAAGAACACTGGACTTCTGTGAAATGTATCCTTAAGTACTTGAGAAGAACTAAGGATATGATGTTGGTCTTTGGTAATGGAGAACTCCAAGTTCAGGGATACACAGACTCGGACTTCATGTCCGATATAGATGATCGAAAGTCGACATCTGGAAGTCTGTTTGTGTGCAATGGTGGAGCTGTCAGCTGGAAGAGTTCCAAGCAAACTGTGATAGCAGATTCCACCATGGAAGCAGAATATATAGCTGCATCAGAGGCTGCAAAGGAAGCGTTCTGGTACAAGAAGTTTGCTGCAGAAATTGGAGTAATGCCATCAGATGCCATTCCTCTTTACTGCGACAACAATGGCGCCATAGCCCTTGCTAAGGAGCCGAGGTCTCACCAGAAGTCCAAGCACATTGAGCGGCGATATCATCTCATCCGCGATTACCTTGAGAAAGGTTACGTTGAGGTCAAGAGAGTCAACTCCGCAGATAATGTGGCAGACCCACTTACAAAGCCGTTGGGCCAGCAGAAGATCGAAGCCCACCTTGAGAAGATGGGACTTAGACTTGTAGCCAATTGGCTTTAGGACAAGTGGGAGATTGTTAGATATATGTGCCCTAGAAGCCAGAATTGGCTGACACTTGTAATACACTTCTAGGGGCAAAATTATAATTTTGACTATAATTAATGAAATGGGTTATTTTCTATCACACATGTGTATTTAGTGTCTGTGATACATCCTTTGAGTTAATGGTAATGATAATTCATATTTTCAAGAGTTGAAAATTTAAGACATGAATAATCATTATTAACTCATAAACAGCTCCCGACCATAGGATCATCACGAGGATGGTGATTGATCCGGAAGGTTGGTGTACGATCGCTTCTCTTTAGTAGATGAGTCTTGAGTCTACGGTGTGGAGACACCGGAGCGAGAGTACAGGTACTCGTTAGAGAACGAGGGCACTGAGCGTGACCACCTCGAGTAGTCATTAGGAAGTCTACCTTCTCGTCAATGACTGACTCGATGCTGCAGTAGTGTGTCTGGTTCTTTGACCTGAGATGCATCGGCAGTTCACCTTGAGGGTGTTATAGTTTGACTACACCATTACTCGGTCTCCTAGCCATATGGAACCCTGAGGTGTATGTTGGCTATAGCATGTTCATTGTAGGAACTGGATTGCATCAAGATGGGAATCTATCTACCTCGGTGGTAGAGGAGTAGCCCTATGATGATCATGAGAATCAAGTCCAGAAATCCATGGCCATGGTAGAGTGAAATAATAGAAAGAGTTTCTATTTAGATTTTCACATTGGACTCGAATCGAATGATTACATCATATGACAGAGACTAGGGTTTGACGAGTTCACCTTAACCCTAATCTGATCGGGGCTCAAGATAGAAGAACTTAATCACACAGGTAGCTGCACCAAGAGGTTCGCATTCAGCTCTGATGGGTTGCCACCATATACTGCTAGGTGTCACTGGTGGATTTTGGGAGCAATTAGAATGATTTAGATGATCGATCATTCTAGCTGTTCGAATCAGAAGAGTTCTGATCCATCGAAAGGAGTTTCGATGATGTCTATGATAGAGATCATGACATATCCCATTACCATACAGAACTGAACCTAACTGGGTCACACAAACAAGGGTTTGAATCTGGTGATCATCAATTGAACTGATCTAGTTCAATTGATCTGAATGAGATTCAATTAGGTTCAAGGAAATCGTGCTAGCACTCGATTGAACCTAACGTTCTTCTTTTACTATCATAAATAAGTTGTCCTGACTGAGCCAAAGGAGTTTGTGCTCAATCAGAGGCCTTCATATGGTCTGACTGGAGGTTGTCCAAGTCAGAATAGGTTGTCTTATTTGTAAGACATTACCTGCCATTTTTGGTCACCTGCCATTTCTTGTTCTTTGACTTTGGTCAAAAGTCTACCTTTGACTGGTCAAACGTTGACCATTGACCCTTTGACTTTTGACCACATGTCATGCACCTATTGGAGAGCTGGTGGGGGCTTGTCCCCCTGCCAGAACCTGGCAAGGAGAAGGGCGCACGCCAAGGGTGGCGTGAGCCCAAGTAGGAGGCGCCTAGGAGTCCTTGTTGGACAAGGACTCCACCTCCCTTTAGGATTCCAATCAGAGTTCTACTAAGAATCCAGTTTGACTGGTCTTAGGCGCCCTCTAAGGAGGAATCCAGGGGTCTCTTTTTCAACCAATCAGATTTAGATCTGATTTCACAAAGGGTTGTGATTGGTTGAGAGGAAGAGGAGTTGGATCACAAGAGGTCTATAAATAAGACCCTGCGCCCAACCCTAATTCCAAGTGTTTGAATGCTATTAGATACGCCCCAAGGCTGCCTCTCCCCTCCTTCTCCATGCCATACTCTCTTCTCCCCTTGCTCTCCACGTCCAAAAGTGTTTTGGACTTAGTTTGGTGCGATTCAGATCAAGGAAAGGCGATCAAAAGCAAGAAGGCTGCGCTGCTGCAAAAGGACGACTGCAGATCTTCAAAAGAGTTTTGAAGATCCTCCAGATCAGATCCAGATCTGATTTTTGGAGGTGTGATAGAGAAGAAGAGGTTCTCCAGATCCAACCCGAGTGGATACCGGTAGAGGCCAGGCGCTTGCGTGGCTAAGATCCAGAACCTTCCGCTGCAATCAGGATCATCTACAGGGTAATAGGATTACCCAAATCAGGTAAATTGAATTTGATTTAATTTATCTTCTTTTATTTTATTTATTAAAATAATAAGAATCATATCTGAAACATATCAAGATCTGATTAAGGTCAAGAGAAAATTTTTGAAATATATCTCTTGATCTAATCAGATCTGGACGAACCTGGACCGGGAAATCAGGATTTCCCTTCAGATTGGTGCAGATGGGAATGTGGAGACATTCAAGGCTAGACTGGTGGCAAAAGGTTATAGTCAATGTGAAGGCATTGACTATCAGGATACCTTTTCCCCGGTAGCTATGCTAAAATCCATCCGCACATTGCTTGCTGTTGCAGCCTATTTCGATTATGAAATATGGCAAATGGACGTGAAAACGGCATTCCTAAATGGATATCTTGAGGAAGATATCTATATGGAACAGCCGCTAGGTTTCACATCCAGTGATACTGATCACAAGGTTTGCAAGCTGCAAAGGTCCATATATGGACTTAAGCAAGCATCTCGGAGCTGGAACACTCATTTCAATGATGTGATCAAAAAGTTTGGTTTCATCAAAAATGAAGAGGAACCATGTGTTTTCAAAAGGGTCAGTGGGAGCGCTGTTGTCTTCCTCGTATTGTACGTGGATGACATCCTCCTTATTGGGAATGATATTCCCATGTTGACATCAGTCAAGATGTGGTTGTCTAAGGAATTCTCCATGAAAGACCTAGGTGAAGCATCCTTTATTCTAGGAATTAAGGTCTATAGGGATAGACCGAATAGGATGCTAGGACTTTCACAGAAGATGTACATAGAGGAAGTACTAAAGAGGTTTAGTATGGAAAACTCTAAGAGGGGATTAATACCCTTCAGACATGGTATTCATCTTTCCAAGAAGATGTGCCCCAGCACACCTGAGGAAATAGAACGCATGAGCAAGATCCCTTATGCTTCTGCAATAGGGAGCCTCATGTATGCCATGCTATGTACACGACCTGATATAGCCCATGCTGTGAGTGTCACAAGCAGATATCAGTCAAATCCAGGTGAAGAACACTGGACTTCTGTGAAATGTATCCTTAAGTACTTGAGAAGAACTAAGGATATGATGTTGGTCTTTGGTAACGGAGAACTCCAAGTTCAGGGATACACAGACTCGGACTTCATGTCCGATATAGATGATCGAAAGTCGACATCTGGCAGACTGTTTGTGCTGGAAGAGTTCCAAGCAAACGGTGATATCATCTCATCCGCGATTACCTTGAGAAAGGTTACGTTGAGGTCAAGAGAGTCAACTCCACAGATAATGTGGCAGACCCACTTACAAAGCCGTTGGGCCAGCAGAAGATCGAAGCCCACCTTGAGAAGATGGGACTTAGACTTGTAGCCAATTGGCTTTAGGACAAGTGGGAGATTGTTAGATATATGTGCCCTAGAAGCCAGAATTGGCTGACACTTGTAATACACTTCTAGGGGCAAAATTGTAATTTTGACTATAATTAATGAAATGGGTTATTTTCTATCACACATGTGTATTTAGTGTCTGTGATACATCCTTTGAGTTAATGGTAATGATAATTCATATTTTCAAGAGTTGAAAATTTAAGACATGAATAATCATTATTAACTCATAAACAGCTCCCGACCATAGGATCATCACGAGGATGGTGATTGATCCGGAAGGTTGGTGTACGATCGCTTCTCTTTAGTAGATGAGTCTTGAGTCTACGGTGTGGAGACACCGGAGCGAGAGTACAGGTACTCGTTAGAGAACGAGGGCACTGAGCGTGACCACCTCGAGTAGTCATTAGGGAAGTCTACCTTCTCGTCAATGACTGACTCGATGCTGCAGTAGTGTGTCTGGTTCTTTGACCTGAGATGCATCGGCAGTTCACCTTGAGGGTGTTATAGTTTGACTACACCATTACTCGGTCTCCTAGCCATATGGAACCCTGAGGTGTATGTTGGCTGTGACATGTTCATTGTAGGAACTGGATTGCATCAAGATGGGATCTATCTACCTCGGTGGTAGAGGAGTAGCCCTATGATGATCATGAGAATCAAGTCCAGAAATCCATGGCCATGGTAGAGTGAAATAATAGAAAGAGTTTCTATTTAGATTTTCACATTGGACTCGAATCGAATGATTACATCATATGACAGAGACTAGGGTTTGACGAGTTCACCTTAACCCTAATCTGATCGGGGCTCAAGATAGAAGAACTTAATCACACAGGTAGCTGCACCAAGAGGTTCGCATTCAGCTCTGATGGGTTGCCACCATATACTGCTAGGTGTCACTGGTGGATTTTGGGAGCAATTAGAATGATTTAGATGATCGATCATTCTAGCTGTTCGAATCAGAAGAGTTCTGATCCATCGAAAGGAGTTTCGATGATGTCTATGATAGAGATCATGACATATCCCATTACCATACAGAACTGAACCTAACTGGGTCACACAAACAAGGGTTTGAATCTGGTGATCATCAATTGAACTGATCTAGTTCAATTGATCTGAATGAGATTCAATTAGGTTCAAGGAAATCGTGCTAGCACTCGATTGAACCTAACGTTCTTCTTTTACTATCATAAATAAGTTGTCCTGACTGAGCCAAAGGAGTTTGTGCTCAATCAGAGGCCTTCATATGGTCTGACTGGAGGTTGTCCAAGTCAGAATAGGTTGTCTTATTTGTAAGACATTACCTGCCATTTTTGGTCACCTGCCATTTCTTGTTCTTTGACTTTGGTCAAAAGTCTACCTTTGACTGGTCAAACGTTGACCATTGACCCTTTGACTTTTGACCACATGTCATGCACCTATTGGAGAGCTGGTGGGGGCCTTGTCCCCCTGCCAGAACCTGGCAAGGAGAAGGGCGCACGCCAAGGGTGGCGTGAGCCCAAGTAGGAGGCGCCTAGGAGTCCTTGTTGGACAAGGACTCCACCTCCCTTTTGGATTCCAATTCAGAGTTCTACTAAGAATCCAGTTTGACTGGTCTTAGGCACCCTCTAAGGAGGAATCCAGGGGTCTCTTTTTCAACCAATCAGATTTAGATCTGATTTCACAAAGGGTTGTGATTGGTTGAGAGGAAGAGGAGTTGGATCACAAGCTTAGGTCTATAAATAAGACCCTGCGCCCAACCCTAATTCCTAAGTGTGTTTGAATGCTATTAGATACGCCCCAAGGCTGCCTCTCCCCTCCTTCTCCATGCCATAGCTCTCTTCTCCCCTTGCTCTCCACGTCCAAAAGGTGTTTTGGACTTAGTTTGGTGCGATTCAGATCAAGGAAAGGCGATCAAAAGCAAGAAGGCTGCGCTGCTGCAAAAGGACGACTGCAGATCTTCAAAAGAGTTTTGAAGATCCTCCAGATCAGATCCAGATCTGATTTTTGGAGGTGTGATAGAGAAGAAGAGGATCTCCAGATCCAACCCGAGTGGATACCGGTAGAGGCCAGGCGCTTGCGTGGCTAAGATCCAGAACCTTCCGCTGCAATCAGGATCATCTACAGGGTAATAGGATTACCCAAATCAGGTAAATTAAATTTGATTTAATTTATCTTATTTTATTTTATTTATTAAAATAATAAGAATCAGATCTAAAACATATCAAGATCTGATTGAGATCAAGAAAAAATTTTTGAAATATATCTCTTGATCTAATCAGATCTGAACGAACCTGGACCGAGAAATCAGTTTGCATATCTCATGAAGATAGACCTTAGTCTAATGCACGTATACTTGATTGTGTGCTCTCTTATCTTGTATTCTTCTTTCTTTCTCTTTTGGTATCCACACGTGATTGAGTGCAATGCAAGTGGCATTGAGAAGGTCTCATGGTTGTGGTGTCCTGGCCAGACTTCCATAATAATTGGTATCAGAGTGAGTTGATATCCTAACAATTGGTGCCAAAGCTAAATGATACTAGCATATGTGGTTGCCCAAATCGTGATGGTATTAATCAAGATCAAAGAAAATGGAGAAGACAAGCACAATCAAGGTGGAGATCAACCGGTTCAATGGGAAGAGCAATTTCTCCTTATGGTAAGCAAGGGTGAAGGATGTGCTCATCCAACATAGTTTGATCAACACTCTCTTGAATAAAAAGAAGCTAGACACCATAGAAGAGAGGACCTGAGAGCGACTATAGATGCAGATAGTGAGTACCATCTACATGTACCTGATAGATAAGGTGATGATCTATGTACTTGGTGAGACTTTTTTGATGGTGTTATGGTCAAAGCTCGAGGAGTTGTACATGGCGAAGTCTCTCATCAACATCCTCTTTCTTTGGAGGCAGTTCTATCAACTATGAATGAATGAGGGACAGAGCATGCAGGAGCATCTCAACCACTTTTAGAAGATTCTTATCAATCTTCTCAGTGTAGGTGAGAAGGTTGAGGAGAAGATTAGGACGTTACTTAGTGACTGCTCTTCTAGTAGAAAAGAGCACCATCAACATGGATGAGATCATTATGGTGATTCTCTAAAACATGATTCTTAGGAGGGAGAACTAAGCTTTGAGTTCAGATGGTGGCAGCTCAACTTTGATGATTTCTAAAGAAGCAGGTGGCAGCAGATGAAGAGATAGAGGATTGCGAGGAGGATGATCTAAGTCCAAGATGAGAGATCCTAGCAAGATCAGATGCTACCGATGCGATGAGTTAGGACATTATGTCAGAGATTACCCACAGCTTAGGGATCGAATGAGGGCTATTGTGGTGATGGCCAATAGCGATACAGAAGATAGTAATGATGTCCTTCTAGATTCTAATTAGGTATTCAGTTCTTTCTCCTAGTGGATTATAGATTTTGCTTATTTCGATCATGTATGTTGCATAGAGGAGTTGTTTGACATCTTGGAAACTAGTGAGGGCATTGTATTCCTGCCAAATGGATCGAGCTGTGAGATCAAGGATAACGGAATGGTCAGCATGAAGCTCCATGATGGAATAGTGAAGAAGTTGGGTGAGGTCTAATACATACCCAGCTTTAAGAAGAATCTAATTTCATTGAGTAGACTGGATTCAACTAGCTTCAGATGGAAAGCTGATGGAGGAATCTTGAAGATCATGCATGGCAGTAGGATGGTGATGAGAGAAAGAATGTATGGAGGATACTACCTCATGATGAGGAGCCCAAGACGAGGTGGAGCTCTAGGTAGAGATGGATGGGGCATGAGATGCAAGACTGTAGAGGATAAGAGGGAACATCGTAGAGTAAAGTTTCTATTACCATAGGAGGCTATCCTGAGTAGGTCTTAGGTTAGAGTGTAACATCCCGAACCAACAAAATATGGAATTAAAAGATTTACGTTCATGCATGTGTGGCATAGTAGTTTATTTATGGTATAGTTGAGCTATTTGAGCATAAATTGTGACTATCTATCATTTTGAGTTCTAAAAATATTTTAAATCTGAAAGCTAGTATCTATAAGAGGGGCTATATAAAATATATATTTCTTAGAACAAAAAGTCTCAGTAATTGATCTTTAGGTGTTGGTAAGTTGCAAAATATTTTTTAATGAATTTTGGAGATCCTTTAACCTATTTGTTCAGAAGCAAAAAAGTTATAAAAGTTTCGAGTTTGGAGAATTTGAACTAGAACCCAAATTTTGGAATCCTATTCTTAAGGATTTTGGTTTTTCTAATATTTTTATTGAATCCAAATAAGGGGGTGTTCCTTATTTACATTAACTTAAAAAAAATATAAATAAGCTGAGAATTTAGTAAAGCTATGAATAGAGTTTGAAGAGTTAATTTCTAAAATCCTGGAATTCAAGCTGACTCAAATTGAAATAGAGCTGGCCTAAGTCTGAGGTTATAGAATGAGTTTTCTATTTTTTTGAGAGAGCTAGCCTAATTTGGAATCGAGTTGACCCGCCTAACAATCGAGCTGACCTAATTTGGCGCCGAACCAGCTCAATCAATGGGAACGGAAGAGCGATGCGGGTCGAAAAGCTTTAAAAGTGGTGTTTTAAATGGATTTTTGGAGAAATAACTTAATAGCTAGCTTCCTTGAGTTGTGCCACATAATTAGAATAGAGAAGAAGAGGTGTGTTGGCTTCTTGATGTGGTGACACCTAGCAATTCTATTGTTTCTCCTAGAATAAAGGCCACCGATTCTTCATTAGGTTGTTTTGAGTTCTATAGCTATTCAAAAAGAAAAGAGAAGAGAAGAGAGTTGAGGAAGGTCATGTGTCAATCAAAAATCAAGGGGAATTCAATAGGAAAAAGGAATGATTTTACTGTAAACCGATTGGAAGAAAGAATAGTTGCTATTGTTAGAAGAAGAAAGGAGCTAGTTCTGTAGCAGCAATGTTTAACAGTTTGAGGAAAAGAAAAAAAGAGTTGAACAGGTGCTTGAGTAAGCCATTTAGCTAGTAGCTTGTTGGGGGTGAGTAGATTTCTATCCATGGTGTTTTCACTATACTTTGCTAAGCAAAAATATTATTTAAAAAGCAAGATATTCTGTTGATACTCTATAGCTTATTCTAATTTCACATATATGGTTTGAGAACCATCGAAATAAGGAATAATTTCTGAATGGCTTTTGTGTATTTCATAAGCAAGTATATGTATACATAGTTTTAGTGATTTTAAACATACTTCTCAGTGATCTCTTATATAGCTTTGATAAATGTAAATAAGTTATACAATGGTATCTTAGGTGGTTTCATCTCTTGCATGGTGAATTTTATTTATGTGCCTTGGGGCTTAATGATGTGGTAATCATGGTCAGACTGCTCTTAGGAATGGTGTACCTAGAGAGTGTGTTGTCCTAATGATATTAAGGATAGGCCACTTATGGGAATGGTATAACTTATGAGAGTGTGTTATCCTGATGGTGATGGTAATTTAGATGGGCAGCTTGTAGGGATGGCTTGAGAGTGTGTTATCCTATGGGTGAAAAGGCATACTGCTCATAAGAAACCTATAAGAGTGTGTTATCTGAATAAAATCTGTGTTGTCTTGATAGTACTTCGACAAGCTGCTTGTGAGGATGCCCTGAGAGTGTGTTGTCCTTAGGAAAAAGCAAGCTACTCATAAGGAATCCTACAGGAGTGTGTTGTCGGAGTAAAGAAAAGCTGGTTATTCACTTGAACGGTTCACATGTGATTGTGTATTACTATGGTATGGTTAAAGGTAAATGATTTGGTTTGTATTTCAAAAGTATCTTCTATGTGAAAGCTATTTGTATGGAATTGTAAATGTTTGAAAGTTTATTAACAACATATTGCAAGCAATTATTTGTATTTCAAAAAAGGCTTTTATATGATTTATTGTTGTTGATACGCAATTATTTAGAAACTTATTAGTAGCATGATATACATGGTATTATAAGTGCTATGGCTATCTAGTTTTTTTCATTGTTAGATGAAATTATACTCACTGAGACTTCTCCAAGTCTCACCCCTCACTCTTTCATTTGTAGTTTTGAGAGTAGCTGATTTTGGAGGTTTGTTTCAGCATGGGTACCAGGCCTTCTAGAGGAGGAAGTATTTTAGATGATATTAGCTTGTAGACGAGATGTATTTTAGGTTGTAATATACAACTGAGTCAGTTAAATCAGAAACTAGTATATATATGTATGTGTATTAGTTGTTGTGAGAAGGCATGTAATAATAAGATGATTAATGACTAGAATGTATGTATCAAGCATGGTTTGTTATTTGAAACTCCGAGATTGTTTATGTGAACTGATAAGTTGAATTGAGATAATGGTTTATAGCAAAGATTTAATTGACATATTGAGTTTAGTTTTTAAGAAAGGTTAAGTTTAGTTGTGTTGGTGCAAAATTTGGTTGTTGCTAGAATCGAGGCTAGAGTCGGAGAAGATGAGATAGTCGTCGGTGACCTGCAAAATAAGTCTCGTTCGAAGTCGGGGGTGGTGGCTCCGGCAAGACCCTCAGACGATCAAGTTAGCTCTTTTGACCAACAGAAATAGAGTGCTCAGAGAAATTTTAGCAGAGCTTTTAGAAAGATATCAAAAGCTTGGAGAAGAAAGCATATTTGGGGGATCCATTATATAGACAAAGTCCGTAAAAAACTGATAGTGACAGCCTTAACCACCTCGTAGTGGGTCATTCAGGGCCACATGGGATTTGTTATGAAGGGTCGTGTCTATTGTTATGATGTGCCAGTTCACTGAAGTCTGACAACTCAAGTTCATATAGGATAGCTGTAGGTAACGAAGGATTTCTAGCTAACACCGTTCCAAAGGAGTTTGGAGGTTCTTGAGATTAGCCATGCTCGGGCCGTCGTTTGCCATATCATGAGTCGGTGTTGAGGCCTTTTTGGATAGCTGGTAAGAGAAGTCCGAGAGGAGCTCGACAGGTAAAGAAGCCTAGGAGGAGTTCAACTAGCGGTGAAGCCTATCCGAAGTTTGATCATCGAAGGAGTCCGACTGAAAGAGAAGTTTGATAGGAGTCCGACTGCTGAAGGAGTCTGGTAGGAGTTCGACTATTGAAAGAATCTGACTGCTGAAGGAGTCCGACTGAAGAAGAAGTTTGGAAGGAGTTCGACCATAGGAGAAGTCCAGCTTGGAAGAGAAGTCTGGAAGGAGTTCGACCGGCTCCTAAGCTGGCCAGGCTAGATTGCCCAAGGGGTTGCTCTCACTGATCATGTTCATCCAAAGGGGATCCAATGATAGGAGGGTGGCCAAGATCGCTCTGAGACTAGATATTTAGTCGAACTTTGGTGGCAGTGGGTCTATCCCTAACAATAGCCCTCTACTCCCGAGTTTGAAACTTAAAGAAAGGAAGTACAGATGCGACTGTCGAAGTTCTTTTAGCCTCCCACGCCCGTCAGGATGGGATATTTCGATGTTTACCATGTTGGTGC
Organism: Cocos nucifera; assembly: GCA_006176705.1. Classification (NCBI taxonomy): domain Eukaryota; kingdom Viridiplantae; phylum Streptophyta; class Magnoliopsida; order Arecales; family Arecaceae; genus Cocos; species Cocos nucifera. The sequence continues at coordinate 79,371 of QRFJ01003820.1, forward strand.
CAAAACTTCATAAATATGAGGTGAGCCAAAAAGATGTTTTTTGAGCCTCCCACTAAAACTCTACTCAAGGTATGGCGCAATTAAGGATCTGCCCATCACCACTTCTCTGCCATGATGAGTTGGACATGTGGCGGACATAGGTCGGCTGAATGAGATCTACAATCATCCCTATTTCAGACTTCCCTTGGCTATTAAAGGCCTTCTTCCTCCTTTGAAATTCATTCTGCTCGAGACCTCTTCTTTCCTTCCCAAGTCCTTACCTTCCTTCTGCCTGAGAGTCCTAGTTTCTTCTTGCATCCTCTCTGCTCCCAAGCACTCTTCTGCTTGATTTCCATCGTGCTCACCATCTTCTCACCTTTCTCAGGCGACTTAGGTCAGCTTTCCAATCCTTCTCTCTGAGTATTCGCACTTCTTAGATTTCTTGCTCTTTTGATTTTCTCTAGGGAGTCTCTGTATTTCATTTCATTCTTCTTGATTTTTGAAGATTTTTTGAGAGTTTGTTTTGATTCATATGTCTTCTAAAACCTTACGATCTATCGATTCATGGAGCTCATTCGAGCTGACCTTCTTAGACCCCGCTCCTCTAGCCGAGGTTAATCCTAGGAGTATGTCCCATCAGTCTTTCATTTTGGATATCATTTTTTCTATCCTTACTCCGAATGACCACTCCCTGATTAGGATATAGCACGACATCCCATCAGAGTATGATCATGAACTCCCTAGGTTAGGCAACCATGCTAGTTCACCTCCGATCGATCGATTTTGTTTGTACCTAGAAGGCTTGTGCGCCGGGCTTTGACTTCCACTTCCTTCTTTCATTATCGTGCTTTTTCATTTTTTGAATATTTTTTTCTTCCATTGTACCAAATTTCTTTCGATTTGTAATTGGGTTTCTTTCTCTTTGGCATCTGGCCAAAGTCCGACCAACTGGCTCACTCTTTCAAAATTTTTACATCTTTAAATGCCATCCCTCCACAAAGGACTGATGGTACTTCTCCCCCTAGTTTGGTAAGAAGGGGTTACTGAAAGGTGCTCCTTCTTTCATTCATAACTGGAAGGAGAAGTACTTCTTCATCCGATATCCAACGTTAATGCTTGACCTTCCTCCCTGGGGTTTTCTTAGGAAATTATTTCACCGAGCCTCTAGTTTAGATGGAGCCTATCTCGAGTCTTCCAACAAGCTCAAGGCATATCGAGCTCCTCTCCTTCCCGACCTTCTGAAAGAGCAAATCCTATTCAATCTTGGCCTAAGTCCTCTTAATCCCGTCAGTATTAAATGCGTTTGGATGCATGTACACAGATATACATATGAACTCTCATGAAGATTCATATGTACCTTGACTGACTAGAGTTTTTCCTTTGTTGCAGGAATGGATACTAATGCTGTGGAGAGGCTCACCAAGGGCCTTTACGCCCAAAAAATGAAGGAGGCAGCCCCAGGTGGAAGCTCGAAAAGGGCGAGGGTCGGCAGCAAAGTTTTGAGGTTTCAAAGTCCTCTCGTGATTATTGCTTAGCCAACTTTGATCTGACGGATAGTTCATCTAGGAGTTTCCTTCAGAACATCCTCAAGGTATCATCTGTGCCGCATTCTTTTTTCAGAGAAAATAGGAGGGATGGGGTCAGCGACTTCTCTCATGACACGTCCCCATGTTCGAGCCGATCGCTCTAATGGATCCTGGTAGTTATGACTCTCCTTCCCCTCATGATCCTAAGCGATGCAGATAAGGAAAATCAGATTTCCTGGGGTCAGGCTCGTTTCTCAGTCTTATGGACTCGAGAGCGCATATTTCAAAATTTCTCTTAGATCCTATCAATCTATCATTTTTTTCAGAAATCTGCATTTTATGATTTGATAATCAAAAAAAATTAAATTAAATCTAATATAGAATTTAATTTTAATCTTGACTCTAAATGGATAATTTGATCTTCCATGTGGATGATAGTGTGATGGCCTGAGGTTCTGGATCTACACGCAAGCACCTGGCCTCTATCGGTTCGCGTGTCACTCGGGCTGGATTCTGAGATCTTCTTTTTTTTTTTCTCTTCAATAAATAGATCTGGATCTAATTTGGATGGATCTTCAAAACTCCTTTTCAAAGATCTATTGTCATTCTGCAAGCAGTGCTGCCTTTCTTTCTTTCTAGTCAGCTTTTTTGCTTTGAATCGTACAAATCTGAGACCCCACTCCTTGGGCATGGAGAGAGAGAGAGGATCAGGAAAGGCTTGGCAGTGAGGAGGTAGAGAGGAGCAGCCTTTGGGGTTTTTTTTGTTTTTTTTGGGCTAGAAAGAGAAGTCGTTATGAAACATGGGCGCAGGCAGGTTCTTTATATAAGATCCTGGTTGCTGCCATTGCAGTGCCACAATCACCCCGGCCAATCGACGGTTGTGCTCAATTTAATTCAGATCTAAATATGAATTGGTGGGATGACGTCAACCTTGATCGCAGATCAGATAAGAGACGCATAGATTCATCTTAAGGTGGCACTTAAGAGTTCGGTTAAAGTCTAAGGTGAGGGATCACCTGTTTGAAATCAAGAAACAACCTGGGAGTCCCATCTGTAATGGAACGGTCCAGGGCATCCCTATCCATGGGCGCTACGCCATCTCAACGGCATTGCGCGCCCGCCTTCCTTTCCAAAATCTAGTAAGGGGAGTAATCCCTATCCTTACTCTTGCATAAGTTGGCATGACATATGGGGGTGCAGATGTCCAATGGTCAAGGTCAACGTTTGACCAAGTCAAAAGATAAGAATTAGTAGGTGACAAAAACATGGCAGGTGTTATCTCAAATTTTCTCTAAATTAAGACAACCTGTTTTTATCTGACCTGGACATAGCTCCAGTCAGACTAGCTAAACGGCGTACCTAAAGTGGAGCACTAAGAATTCATTTAGCTCATGTTCGAGATAACTTTATAATGATAGAAGAAGAAATGTGTTAGACTCAAATCGTGTGGTGCTGTATGATTTCTTTGAACCTAATTGAATGTAATTCAATCAATTAAACTGGGTTAGTCTATTGATGATATCAGATCAAACCCTTATTGTATGATCCAGGTTAGATTCAAGTTCCTATATGGTAATGGGATATGTTAAGTGGGGTCTCCTCAGTCAAATCATCCGAAAGCTCCTTTTGATGGTATTCGGAACTATCTTCTGATTCAGACAACTAGAATGATCGTGATCATCTAAATCATTCTAATTTGCTGCTTCCATAATCCATGAGTGATACCTAGTAGTATATGGTGGCAACCCATCTAAACTAAAATGACTCTGGTGCAGCTACATGTGCTAGATTAAGTTCTTCTATTCTTGAGTCCCGATCAAATTAGGGTTATAGGTGAACTCGTCAAACGCCTAATTTGTATCATTATATGATTAATCATCTCAATTCAAAGTCTTTGATTGTGAAAAATATTAATAGAAATCTCTTTCTATTATTTTCATCATCTCGCCATGGCATGGGCTTGATGGTAACTTGATTCCATGATCATCATAGGGTGCTCCCTCATGCCACCGAGATAGATGTAGATTCCATCTTAGTCAATCCAACTTCTACCAATGAACATGCTGATAGCCATTATCACCTCAGGTTCAAATAGCTAGGGAGACTGAGTCATTGGTGTAGTCAAAGAGCTATAACAGGGGCGCCTCCTCACAGGAGAACTATCGATGTTCATCTCTGGTT